>JAQGBD010000881.1:0-21811 GCA_034698165.1 Punctoribates punctum | reverse complement strand
CTCATCAGATTGAGGCAAATTCTATTCAGCCCTTATCATGTAGGAATTAATGTTTGAGGCGCTTTGACTAACCCTGCCTTATATTATGGATTATATTTAAGCAAGAATATTTGATTTCAAATTGACTGAAAGCACAGCATATGCTTAGTTTCGAAACATTTTGTCGATTTTAAACTTGAATTCATTCAAATTTGATTAAAAGCGTGAGAATAGAATTTATGACGAATACCAGTCAATCAAATTGTAATTAATTATTCTGAGTTCAGTTTCGTTGGAAATAGAGTGCAATGAGTGTATCGATTGCGTGATCGCTGATCACATTTATCTCTAAATTGAGTTCGATATTCACCCGAACCAATTCACATCTGTCTCTCACCCAATATTCTCATCACGAATAAGATCAGAGTTCAAAGCATTTCTTATCACAAAAATTATTATTTATCAGAAATTCTCTTAATTTCAGGTGTTTTTGAACTCAGAAAAGGGCACAAAAGGGGTTCTCATAGTTCTAAAACATATCTTAAGATATCTTAATTTTATAAAGAATTTTGTCAAATATTTCCTGAAACTTATCCATTAGAAAATATAATACAATTTTTGACAATCAATCAGTTTTGTGAAACTGGATATACACTAAATGCATCTTAAATTTTCTCAATGATATATCCTAGCTAAAAATTGAACATCACATATTCTGGGGACAAACTCTGCGTCTTTAAAAGCTTGGAAATTTTTATAAGAATCACTCAAAGAACAACTCAGAGACAAAATCAGAAGAGTCCAAGAAATAGGACCTTGGTCAGACGAATTATTCCAAATAAGGTTTCAGATCATGTGATCAATATTTTGACAGATTATTACTCAATGAAAGATTAAAAACTAAATTTAATTATTCCAACTCTGATTGACTTCTGTTAAATAGTGAGTGAAGGCACACCAGATGTACAGAATTTGGGGCTACCTTGCTCGTTTTATTTCATTTTTAATGACCAAATAGTTATTTTAAGTAAAAGCGAGTGAATAAAACAGATATTTTGCATAAAACGGTACAAACAAATGAATAGTATGTTAGCCATAGTAATGGTATTATTGGTATTACATTCGATGGGAATTTATTGATGATTTTCATCTGCAATAACGCTCTTAGGTTTCAAAATAATATCCTTTTGACGCTCTTTATTGAGTGGGACTTCACTAGAATACTGTGCTTACGGTCTGATTAGGGGAACGCTTTCAGCTGACGCTCCTTCAGGTATACAACAACCAACTCTTCCAAACTTCACATAAGAAGGATCTGAGCGGACAGACAGATAGTAAACTGTTTTCCAATGAATGACCGACAAAACCACACAATCTATTGATTAAAACAATCTTTAGATTATTAAAGAGAACACAAATTATATTTCTTTTCGTTGTCTTCTCAAACATTTATTTAAATCGATAATAATTTTCTACATATAAATAATAAATTGAGATAGCTCAATCTTCCCGATTCAATAATATTTATTTATTATAAATGCTTTATTAATCCAGATAAATTATATTTGCATGAGTATATTACATGCTATCATTTTTAACATTGAGTTTATCCATGGAATCGATTTCATTAATAACTCAATAATTTATGTTTTTTTAATTAAATGAACGATTGGTTCAAAAGTTCATTAATTTTATACTTTTGATATTGTTTTGAAAAGTTTTGAAATATCTAACGTTTAATGTGATTAAAGAATTTCTAAATTGAATTTTGAGGTAATTTTTTTAAAAATCGATAATTTATTGCAAATATTTATTTATTTAACGATAGTTTCGAGTATTGGTTCGTATTATTCGTAATATAAAAGTTTTGGCAAAAGTGAAATAAAATGTCTAAATAAGCGAAATCAGCAAATAATGGCTGAGTTTAGGTTTGATGTGAGAATTATGCAGTAATAAAGTCTTGGTATTACTTAGTTTTAGTCTTGTTATGCAATATATCAAACAAAGTTGTGATGCAATTAAATTCGGGTGCGTTTTGGCGTTAGAGTTGTGTTTGTAATGCATGAATGCCAACAGCAATACGTATAGGAATTGAGCGCCGGAATAGCAATACTCCGCTCATCAGTATTGCAGTATTGGTTGTGTTGGTCACAGTTGCACTTGTTTCCAATGGTTAGGTATGGCCGACTTGGCAGCTAAAAGATTGTATTAGAAGAAAAAATTGGCTCATATGGCATATATGCGCCTAATATCGGCCTTTGAAGGCACAGTTAGCCCCAACAGCTGTTTCCTTCTAATAGTAATGCCTAACATAAGATGAAAAACTAAGAGAAGGCAGAAATGTGTGCACATCTGTGACCAAAACCATTGACTATAGAACAAGTGCTGCGAGTGATGAGGTTTCGCCAATTCGTAACATTCACTACAAATCCCTTTCTTTACTTAAAATAAATAAATAAATAAATAGATTACCGATTCCTCTACTCTTCCTATACCCCCAACAAAATGTTTTCAATTAATTTTACGTTAATTTAATCCCTTTCTCATCATTTCCTCAAAAGATTCAAATATTTGTTGGAAAAAAAACAAAATTTTTTTCTAATTTCATTTGTAGATAAATATTTGAAATTCATAATAATTTAGTTTATTTTCAATCTATTTATACGAAATAAGGTTTCGAATACAGAGATGTAATGAAATAATTTATTGAAGAATTTGTTAGCATTTCAATAAATGATCCATCTCATTATATTGTCCGTTATATGCCTTTAATTATATAGGGGTTAAAATAATTGAAAATTTCACTCTTCGGTGTATTCCCACATCATTGAAACGTATTTTTCAAAAGGACCCGTATATAAATATTCCCCTATTTATTCGAACTTTATTTTACACTATTTTAAATGTATTTTGAGTTTAAAACCAAATACTTTCTGAAAAATGTTGTAACAGAAACTCAATTAACTAAAACTAAATTGATTAACAAAAAATATATATTAGGATAAGTTTAAAATATCTTAAACTTAAAAAAACGCGTATCTAATCAAGATGAATTGAAGGCCATAGATATTGTGGTTAGAGTTTTGGTAAATAAGTGAGTCCTGGTTTAGAGGAAAGCTTTCTGTTTAATGTCTTGTCTGGAATGCATGGATGCGTCTGATGTGTGATAGCATTGGAGCAACACTTTAATCGTGATATATCACAAACAATTATCAGTTCAATTACGCATAAATATCTGCATTATATCACTTCAAACACAATTAACAATCGTTTCAAACAAAACATTCTCTTCGGATAACTTGAGATAAATGAAAGCCAAGAAAGTCAAGAAAACATTGTTTTGTTTTGCATAAAAAGAAAAATTTATTTCGTTCTTCAAATCAATAAATTTTTATCAATTCTTTTTGAAAAACTAAAGTCCGACTGAAGGCATGTTATGCAGGAGAGTAACATTTCGGGCAAAAGCACAGCACTTAATGTCAATGAACTTCCCGTTGGGATCAGAGAATCATCTGCTCTGACATGAAGTCAGTCCACCGGACGATGTCTTACAGAAAGCTTTCCAATCATTAAATATTTTATGTAAGGGTTTAGTTATGACTTAATTATAATTATTATTCAATAAAATATTTATATTAAACATCAATAGCCTATCGGCAGATGTATTGTAAAAAAGACGTTTGAATTCATTTTAAATTACTCCTGACATATGTTTTTAGTTTTAATTCTGCAAAAAAGTTAGCTTGATCATTTCAGTACAATATTTCGAATATTGATTAGATTTTTTCAATTAATTAATATTCAAGTTTGAACTCAATTTCATATAATTAATGTTAAATTAGAGTCAGTTATACACGAAAAGAGTTTTTAGAAATTGTTTGACTGCCAGGCATTGGTGTTATCCATATGCACACCATATGGTATATATCCATATATCCATTGGATGTATACAAAAAAAGCAATTTAGGAAATCCTTCGTTATCAACAATGAAGAGCTTAACCATGTTTTGTATAAAACGACTAATTTTGTTGTGCGATATCTGTTGGGCCCACTGTTTAACAACAAACTAACCATAAGATGAATGAATTATATCTCACAAAAAATCTTCAAAAATTGTTTGGAACCCATTCGTGAAGATTGCCTGCAGTCTAAGTATCTGATTATATGCACATCACTTCCAAATAGGAAGAGAAAAACTTACGGTTTATTGTTTTTGAATCAACCAAAAGAAATCAATTCAAATCATCTTGAAATTAGCATGGTAAAAGTTTATATTTTTTGAGGTATCATATTTCTAATACTTGATAATTAATTATTACTCATGATAAATCAATGATTAAGTTCATATTACTTGATTTGTTATATTGAAAATGACGATTAATTCGAAGCCATAAGACAACTAATATTTGTAAAGTTAAGGAGGGAGTGAGTGATGCCCCGACTGGTAGTCTTTGTTTATTAATAATTCAGAATTATTAATGATATCGATATTAATGGAAAAGTTGACATTTTTTTTGTTGGCATCGTTTGTGTTCTTTGAGGAGTATTTAATTGTTGAGAAAACAGAGGATCTGTTATTGGCTGACATTATATTTTAATTTTATTTTAATGGTTTGAATGCAAAACACTATCGATTAGAGCTTATAATTCCTGAGACATGACTCCAGAAAGAAATACTGGGCTCTGATGTCATATGAAATACAGTTAAGCACAAGATTTTAGTGCATATGTTTTGAACCGATATTTTGTTGAATATAAGCCAAAGTTCTTCTATAAGTCTATTCATTAAATTTTTTTTCGGAAATAATCCCAAAATTGTAAGAAATGAAACTTTTTCTGACAGAACATAAAAATTTCGAACCAAACAAATGTCTGAAAAGATAATGAAAAGTGAATAATAAGTTGCATAACAATAGAGTTATTTTGTGAAAACTTATATTTTGTAGAAAACGAAACTGTTTTTCAAAAACTTATTGAAAGGAATTACTGTTCGGTCTTATAGTGAGTACAGAGTATTGTGTAATGCTTTCAATGATTAGAAGAAAATATCGGATATTCTTTGCAAACAACAAACGTATTGATTGTATATTAGAGTAAATAAAAGTGTCGATAAGGTCTATAAACCCATGAGTAGGGTCGAGTCGGGTGCCAATGAACGCTCCGACACAATCATTCATAAAAATAACTGAATAGTAAAAGAATGGCTAAAATCGAAAGTACGTTGAATGGAGTTGAGTCCAGTCAGGGCTGAGTACAGCTGTCTCGCAGGTGTGGGCTCTGAAACAGACGCTATTCTGTAATCATACATATGTGTTGAGTGAACCGACCTATCAATACATCTGCAAAGTTTAAGTTTGTTTCGACCGCTCGTCACAAATTCAGACACAACAGACCACAAGTCGGTGCCTATGAGGAGGTTCTTTGCACCCAATCCGCAACTGAGCCAAACATTTAGCTTTAGGTCCAAACAATTATTTGACATTAACTCCAAGCGATGCTCACTCTCTGACTGACTCACAATTATCCCAACTCATGATATTTGGGATTCCAGTCCACTCTTAAGCAAATGTTTATCCTTTATATCAGAGTTCAATTGCTCTTCACATCGGTTCCGGTCGTGTTTCGTATCTTTCTTTAAATTAAACGCTTATATAAAGAGTGGTTCACTTCAGTTGAATAACTAGTGAACAGTCAAACAGTTTGTGATGAAAACCAGATCCGACTCACATCTGATATATTTTAATATCTTATAAATTATTTTGCATTTTATAAGTCTTTCTTATTATTCAGTTTTTCTATTCATGTGTTTCTCATAAATTATTTAAACTTTTTTAATACTTTAATTCAATTAAATTCGAGACATTATTTCAAGTCTTGAATTAGTGGTTAAGAGCAGAGCCACAGAAATGGTTCTCTCATTGCCTGCAATGAAGACAAACAAATTTAACATCAATTTCGGTCAAAATGGATATGACTATAATGAAGGTAAACACCATTTATATTAATTCAATTAAAATTCAATTTAAACTCTCTTGAAATTAAAATATTTTCTTTTTATCAAATATGAAATATCTGTGACAATGAGTGTTCAGTTGTATGCAATTCTTGTTATTTATCTTTTTGTTGCCATTGTTTTCAAAATTGAAAGGCTTTGCCGGAAGAGAGTCTTCATCTGATATCTCATTGAATGATGTAAAACAAGATATCATATGTAAGAAGTTATCCGAAAGAATGTGTTTTTATAATCAGACAAAAGTATGTGTTACTGGGCTTCCACTCAGACTGTCAGGCACTGGCACTGGTACTGGCACTGGCACTCGCGGCTGTGAGACTGTCTGTGCTTATTCTCAATCGAAAATCGATTAAAGCAACGAATGAGTTGCGTGTGAAGAGAAAGAACGAGATGAGGGCACCAGCGCTTCAAACACATGAAACAGATGCCTACCAGAGCTCTGGCAGTAAAGACGCGCAGCACGTGTTACATAACTATTGCCCAGTATTTGCTCAACTATTTGCTGAACTGAGTTAAGAAAATAAAATTTGCAGCAAAACTAAAGTATATTCTGTTTGTGTGCTCTCACTCTCTGAAGACATCTCTCACTTGATCTTTGAAATCAGCGAAACTCCACTAAAAGTTTATTCAATTCGAAAGCAATTAATTTTGAATTTATTATACCAACAAAAGTGAGTAATACTTGAATTTTGAAATAAATTTTTGCTTTTGTCATATATTTTGAGAGCTTTTCTGTCGGACCAGACTTTCTATAATTTGGAGAAAAGCTGTGTTTAATTGTAGAAAAAAAAATTATTGATTGCAAGTTTGAAATTGCAGTAAAATCAGGTGTGTTTGGCATATGCTGTGACCAAAAGGTACAAAAGATGGTTAAATAGCGTTCAATAGTTAAGCTCATAATACGGCGAATGACAGCAAATGAATGGGAGTCGAGCTGTCAAATGCAGTTCGCTTAGAGTTGGGCTAAACATTAGCATTGCTTTTACCCCTCATAATCACGTTTGGCTTTCTTGCAATGACAGCCTTTCCACTATACCAGTGCCTCTTAAATGCCCGAACTCTACACATCCCTATTAGTGGTTCGACGGCTGCAGTTGACAAAAACCAATGACTGCCTATTGTTCTCTCGACACGAAAATATGAAATCTGTTTTCAACACTCAAAATACCGATGCCTTAAACCATTTTAAAAACTTGAGCTCAGGATAACTTGTGACGCGTTTTTCATATCACTGCCCGGAGCAGTAGCTCCTATCCTTTTCACTAACCCATCCCCGCTTCTGAATATCTATTCCACCGATTGATTCCATTTTAAATTATATAATTAAGACGACCAACAATTTTAAGACGTAAAAAGAACATGCTAGTCTTTATAAACTGGCAAGAACAATCCGAAAGAATGTGGCAAGATCAAGTCATTTGTTATTCTTGAACCAAAACAATAATTTCCAATTCGTGCAGACATTCCTCGAAAGCAATAAAATTGTAATTAATTTTATTAAAATAAAAATATTTATCATAAATATAGTTATAATTAATAACAAATATTCAAAACAAAAACTATTATAAAAACTAAACTTCTGTTTCAGTTTCGATATTATTTTGTCATTTGCCTGGATTGCACTCAAATGCTATTTTGATCGCATTCCTGGCAATTACGAGATGACAATATCAAGATCTTAACATATCTGATCAAATTTTTGGCGCTTCATATTAAACGACAAGACATTGAAATATATATTGACCAGGTCCTTTATCAATAAATAAATGATATTCAAGTTTTATTCGATTTAATCTTTAAAAAGGTTACTAGAGCATTTGAGTGGAAATATCAAATATCTGCATGGCAAATTTATTCAGAAAATGTTTGTTGAATTTTGCAAAATTGTGTTATGAATGGAGGAGTGAGAGACAGACTCCCTGACCATCACTGATGAGAAGATTTGAAATCTTATAGCATAGCTGTAAAGTCGGTGATGTGAGGGCCAATGGGAGAGCCCACAGCTGAGGGCTGTGACAGATTGCCTCAAATAAATATGTGTTACTCTCTGTTACTTTGCATAACTCACAGAATAAGTTTCAGAGAAAGTTATTCTAATGAATGTGTTTTTCCTTTAAAACTCTTCAATAGTTGAACCAATTTTCGTGACAACTCTTGTCTCCAGACTTTCCATCCGTTTCTCATACTTCTTGATCAGAATGAATACGTTTAAGTGTTAACACAGTTTTCGAGGAGTTCTCAAATTAGTAACAAAAAGTTAAACAATATGTCAGATATGAATCAAACAACAAATGATCAAATATTTGATTAGTTGTTTAACAATGCTATTTGAGTTTATGGTGTGTTTAAACATGCAACTTGTATCATGCAAGCTTGATTCTGAAGAATTCTGATGAATGAGATTATTTGTACAGATTTTTATTAGAGTTGAGCCAATGCTTCAAAATTTGATTATACAGGTGTCAAAAGCTACTGAAAATGACTAACAAATGGTGAGCGAAATGTTTTATTTGGATCTCTTATTTGGCGCAACGAATGCTATTCGGTATATGTTCATCACATGGACAGCCTTCAAGACCAGGTGCCTTAAAAACACTAATTTTCAAAACGATAAATATATAAAATACAATATTTGGTAATAAGCTGATCAACTGCTGATCAACTGCTGATCAACTTCGGCTCAAATGATTCAGAGAGGAGTTCACTATTTAAACAAATGTGTTCTAACAGGTGCTCAGACCAACTGAAACTCAATATTGTATATAATGTGCCACAAAAGTAATTATTATTCCAAATGATAGTCAGTACTGACTCAGTGGGTATACACACCACCAATAACTCATGTTTGTCCTCAAATACACCTCAAAGTAAACACAAAGGCAATAGAAACGGCTCTCAGGAAGAAAGGGTTGTCTTCCTCTTCCATCACTCAATGACCTCTGATTAAGAAATTTTCATTGAAATCATTGGATTTTGTCACTTATTAATCAAAATAAAAGAAATGATAATTTAAAAAAGAATAAACTTTTTATTTATGATATTTTAGTCGATTAAAAAACAATTGATTTTTTATTCCCACGTTTTAGAGATTTTTTTGTGAAAATTGAGCGAAAACTCAATTTGTCTTTTTGTAGACTAAAAGTGATATCTATATAAGAGTGTAATCGTATCGAATTGTTCCGCTCCGACAATTACACGGCTGTCCGCTTTCACTGCTCTTCCCATTTGAATGAATAAATAAATTACAACCAATTGTGTCGACAATCATTACATTCAGATATTTTCACACATTTAGTATGATTTCTGTGATAAAAATTAATAGAAAAACAGTAGGAAAACAAAATTTAATGCCAACCATAGACTGGGCTTTGATTTGAATAAAGTGCGGGCTTTGGTATTGTTTTGGTCTTGTTTTGATCTTGCTACAAATGCGGGTTTGCTGGTTATTGCGATCATCTTTTTAATTTCATTTATGGTGGGTATGCTCTGCGGCACAGATGTCTTGTGATGTTTTGTTTGCATATATTCTGTTTTACTCCAAATGCATATAAAAAATGGTATAAAACGGCAAATGTTTGGTAAATAAAATACAATTTGTGCTCTATTTTTAATTCTGGGTTTAGTAGTGGACTGACTCAGTGAGCAATAGGCAATCCATACGTCATTTACTCATTTATTCCTTGTTTTGAAGAAACGAAGAACTGTTTGAGTTTAATATATATTTAGGTTTAGGCGAAGAAAAACGTATTTTTAAGTTCTCACTAAAATAATTTACACCTGTTTTCAGTGTTTCTGTTCCCGACATATTTGCAATTAAATTCTTGCAACTTTCAGTCTATTATCGACTCAAATATTTTGTTAAATCTCCTATTTTTCTCACAAAACAGAATACAGTCTGAAGTCTGAAGAAAAGAAATATAAAGAATAGTATCGATAGTTATATGTATTCTTCAATTATATATAAATAGCTGGAAGTCTAAGAAAAGACAAATAGTTAGTACAGACATAACACGAATCATCGTTTATGTGCTTATATGAGAACAGAATGCGTTCATATCCTTCGCTATCCTTATGTTTATTACTTCTCAAACAGCATTTCATTTGAGTTCTAATCCTTTTTATAGCAAACAATACATTATATGTTGTGATCTAATAAATAAAACTGAAATTTATACCAAAACTAAACAAATAGACAATTATTTGGTCTGAAATTTTCGCGATTACTGAAGAACTTTAAACTCTTCGACAAAGTGTTTGTTCTCTGAGTTAAGACATAATATTAAAGCGATATATGAATAGAGATCTAAGAAATAGTATAATAAATGCAATAAATAGGAAAAGAAATTTTGTTATTCGATGAGAGCTCTCGGTTTCTAACTTCAGGTTGTTATCGATGTCGGAGTAGATTCTGTGCGACATTTCATTTATTCATCAGTTCGACCCGAGCACTGACATGTGGCTACCTTCACATGATTGTGCCACAGATGTTTCTCTCCCTACACACTGTGCTCTGCATATTATGATAGTAGTAGTGGTTCTTTAATACTATTCTATAGTCTATACCTGTCTTATAGTTACTGTTATTCTGTTATAGAATTATTGGCAAACATATAGAAGTGCTGTTGAGATGTGCTTTACTTGTGTTCACATTTTATTCAATATTTACAAAATTCTGTCCTCTCCTATACTCCGCTAATTCAATCCAATCATTATTCTGATCTGTTTTATAATTGTTGTAATGACTGTGTACTTAGGAATGCCTCTCTGGAAGAAAGGCAAAGCCTTCCATTTATTCAACTCAATAGAAATACTCACTTTTTCACCTTGCAGATCTTGTCCGGGCAATTACCATCTCATCTAATCCAATGCCAACGTCTCCTTCAGAAGTAAAGTTGGCTCAGATCGCAACACCTCCGCCGCAAACCACAAATAATTTTGCTTCCAATGGATTGATTGCCAAGAATTGTAATTCACTTATCCTTTCCAAAAATTATTCTGTTTTCTAACATTTGAAACCTGCAACTTATAGCCAATTCAAACGGCAATCCTTCGCCACCGAATCATTTGAGCAAAACATCTTCATCGCCGTCTCCTCCCAACCCTCATGTGATTTCACGAACTCATTCGTTGTCGAACTCAAACGATTCGGTTCCGATCGGGTCATCAGCTGTTCGACAGATCAGTAAATTGAAGCGCTTTCTGACGACTCTCTATCAGTTCGCTAACGATATCTCCAATGAGTGCGGAGATAGAGTCAGAGCTCTGGTTATTGGACTCGTCGTAAGTGAAAACTTATTTCCTGTTTTACTTACAGTCAAAACAAAATTTACTTATTTTATAAGAAATAATATTATTTTTAAATTTTGAGAACTTTCTGTTCTTTATTTTTATTTTTGGCAGTTATTAAAAATAAACTAGGTAGTTATCTCCTTGAATACCTATTTTTATTGAAGGACTAGCTAGAAATGTATAAAGGTCATATTAAAAATATGACAGCTTTGGAAACTTCCGATCATTTCTTTAATAAGTAATAAACCCAGTTCTAACGAAGCATTGAAATATGTAATCACCTTGGCTAAAAATTGTTGTTGATAATTAACATTGAGAACAAGTCCTTGAATTAATTGCAGGAACCATTATATTTCCGACTTTCAATTTGTACTCTAATAACAGATGATTAGAAAAATGAGTGCTATTATAGTAACACAATTAAAAACTTGTGTTCAAAATGAATGAAATTATTTTTAATTTCATTATTCATATGATATATGATTTTTATAAATGAAAACCATATGTTCTCAAAGATTTTAAATGCTTTATGTTTTCTAACGTATGGTTTCCCTGTTTTGCTTGCTTCTTTTTTTAATTGCTTTGTAACTCAATATTCCTGGATGTAGCATAGCCAGGCCACTTAAAGCCCGGCCACATTTACCTACAATCAATAGTTTAGAAAAGTCGAGGTAAGAGTGGCACAACATATGGGCACCAAAATTATTAATCGTCAATAGGTATGGCATTGGAACCCATATTATTTAAAAGAAAATGTCACTACTTCAAATGAGTCATGTGAGCTAGCTTATTTATACCATCACCATTAAGATGAGTTATGTAAGTGTCTCAATGGTTTCCACGACAATCGACCAGAATATATGATGTCTTCAAAAATTGATTAAACCGTTCATCGATGAGAATTTTAAAATTATAACTTATGTCTGTCCTATGCTTATGTCTAGTATCTAGCAAATTGCAAATTCCTATTCTATAGAATAATCAAATTATTGTCAGATTTTACGATTATCTTAGTCAAAGTTCAGTCAAAGTCAAAAATCAAGGATAAAACCCTTTCTTTTTACCTTTAAATAGAACTCAAACATAAATACCGAAGAATTTCACCAAAAAATCCAAGAGATTACGAATTATCCGTTGAGGCCATATGTGATCCCATTTTTGAAGCTTCATTTACCAGTCCTTCAGACAGATATCGTACACTTCGCCCGTTTGGCCAAAACAAGTCCCGCACAATATTTGAGAGAACACGAGTCCTTAATTCTGGATCCAAGCCCTCAAACGAACTCAGTTTCGATCGGAGAGCCCTTCGAAATATTTCAAAGAAATGATTCGGCAAAAGATAATCACAATAAGAGACGACTTTCTCCCGAAATGTAAGAAAGTTTTAAACTGTTTTACTTTTTTATGTGAAACGATCGAAAAAATGATCTATTTTTATAATTTGACGACAGATCAGTCAAAGAGAATGGTTTCAGTGATTCAATTGCCGACAGAGATTCAGGTCCTCCACCGCCAAAAAGACACCAACCATTGCTCAGTCCAACAATAAGTTCGCGCTCGAGTCCGGCCGGTTTGGCGCCATTATTATTACATCACTCGAGTGGTCATCACTCCCATCCTTTAGGGAATCCCTCAATACTTCACTCACACTTATCCACTTCTGGCCGATCTATGTTTGAAGAGTCGAATCCCAGTCCCGCCTCAGCTCTCTATCACAGTTCGAGTAACAGCAGAGAGAGTGCCCCAAATGGACGGAGCCATTCGTCGCACACATCGGCTGAACATCTGAATGACAGATATTCTTCTGTTGCCGAAAGATTTGAGAGGGAATACTGTAGGCCTGCAGTCGGACTCTATTCTCAAATACAAAGAGATTACACCGACGACAGAGATATGGACGAGGAGTGGAAGAACATCAATACTGTAGGCATTCCCTCTTTTCCCTCTTCTTTCCCTCTCTAAACAATGGGCTAAACCCTTAATCCCGAATATCTTTCGAATCCCTCTTTTATTTCTAAAATATTAATATTAGTTTGAAATTAAAACTTATGTTATTTCCCACAAAATAATGGATTTTTTCATCCTTTGAATGGCAAACAACTGAACAAAAATTTATTATTTTTCGAATACAATTCTCAGACTATAATTCAAATGAACTGATTTATTACCAGAAGTTTCACCAATTATTACATTTCCTGTTCTTTTTCTCCTTTTCCCCCAAGATAATTCTACAATATTTAAATCAAAAAATAGGAATTCAAGATCATTTAAAAATAATGTTCATTGTATGAAATCACCTAGCTCATTCGCATTAGTATTTATTTTATATTTGACCTGAATATTTTTCTAAAAGATGCTGAATTGCATTCTGGGAATGGTTGAGAAGACAAAGCGAGCGCTGGCTATACTCCAGCACAGGAGTGAGTCGCGAGTCACCGAATATAGTAATCCTGGTCTTTGGAATCTACCAAATTTGCCGACTCTTCGGAGCCGACACTTCAACCCTTTAGATGTCTCGCATTCGACTCATTCTTCACACGATTTTCATGAATTGAAGAAATCGCGAATCGATAGTCTCCTATCAAATCATTTCCAGAAGACAGCCCTCTCCGAAATCGACAGAATTGCTGATATCAGACGCATTCCAGGCTCTCACAAACATATGGGTCAGTTATCTCTCAGTTTACATAATACTTATTTCACTCTCTATTAAATCAAACAAATATAAAAATAACTCAATTTTTCGAATCAAAACAATCAAAACTTGTCTTCAAAGAAGGAATTCATAAATTCTTCACTCAATCGAACAGAATTTATAGAACTTTCAAATCATTCAAACTTAAAATCTGACCTTGTCAAGTTGCATACATTCAGGCACAAAATTTACTCTAGCTATAGTCTAAAATTTTGAGTCTAGATCTTTCTTTTATTGAAAAAGAATTGTTTTACTTATGTTTTAATTTATGGAAAGAAGAGGCGGTTAACGAAGTGAAGAGACAGGCAGTCGTCGAATTGCAAAAAGCGGTTTCCGCCGCCGAAAGCAAAGCCACGGAATTAGTGGCCGCAGAGAGAATCAAAATGGAAAAGTTAGTCAGTGATGCCCGAAGACAAGCAGCAGAAGAAGCTTTGGTCGCAATCACACATCAGGAGGACTCAACTGAAGTAAGTCATGTCTGCCATTAAGTGACAAAATATAATATAAATTAATTAACTAAAGAATTGTTGGAATTGTGGCCGAAAAGCGAGCGAAACGTGCAGTGGATGTAATGTCGCGCGTTATTGCGGATCTTTCTGTCAGCACAAGGATTGGGAAAACCATCACAGAGTGTGTCAAACCACTGCCACCAACAGCTCAAACGGATCGGTGACACAAACTATTTCAGAAAAATCGAGTCCAACACCTGCTCCGAACTCATCAAATAGTTCGGGAAGTATTGGCAATAAAGGCAACACATCTGCCGCCACCGCCAGTGCAGGTGATCTCAGAGATAATAAGATAAAAAACGAATAATGAACTCGAGTTATGTCACATGGAATGGCTTTGAATGACTAGTCAGTCACGACATTCACTAAACCATTGACTTTAAGCCAATAATTGCCATTTTGTTCAACAAATACTCTATTATTAAGAGTTTTATGTTTTATTCTGATCTCATTCTTGTTGGCCATCGATATATGAAAATCAAAACTAGTCAACAAATCAGCAAATATTTGTTCCTCTCGGTTGACGTTTTCAAGTTTATGTCATATTTCGCAAAACTAATCAAACTTTTCAATCATTAGTAATGAATAATATCTATAATTCTTTAAATATAAGAATTCACGTCATTTAAAATCTATTAGAAATGTATAGCCATTGAGTAATAGCTAGTCTTGAGTTATGTCTGTGCCATCAAAACCACTTCCACTGGTAATCGTCTCTACAATTGATTAATAATAGGCTATAATTACGAAAGATATGTGCAATCAATGATCGATTAAGTTTTTGTCAGTTTTAATCAGACCTCAGTTTTGAAATTTCAAACTTTTAAGTAAATTTATATTTTAATTAATTTTTAATTTAATTTTTATTTTTTCTATTTTTATATTTTGTGATTATATTTAGTTTATATGAAATTAATCTCAAATCAAGTGATCGGACGTCTCGTCACATATTTGTAAGACTTTGAGCACAAATTCATCGATATTTGCATTTTTATAATTGTATTGATTTGCACATAAAGTTGAATCACTCCATCCTATCCATTATAATACCGGTCCTACACTACAGGGTTTTATTTGATTATCTATTACTGTAATTCACATCAGATTTAAATGTCATTAAAGATATTGTTGTGTTTTAAACATTGCTTTCTATTTATTGCCACAAATAAAAGACTCAATCAATTGGTTTGAAAATCAATTCTCAAAACTTTAGGTAAGAAATAAATTCTCCTGATTTTGATCACAAGCTATAACTCCAACAAATTATATCATCATCTGATTACATCTGGTAATTATTAATTAGTAATTGGTTGAGCTAAAAGTATCATGATACTTTCTCGAACATCAATTCAGTTCTATTGAAATTCGTGGTCAATGAGTTGAGTGGCGCTATCTGTGGGACTCAGTATCTGTTTTGGTCCTCAAAAGCATTCAAAACGTTTGAATGAAAACAAATCTTATGTGAAATTAGCGCTCATTTTGTGATTTAATTTAATTTTAATCCGATTTTTGTTTATGGTTTCAAAACAAACCACAAAACCATTAAGTTTTTATCAATTGTATTACCAATAATTGGTTGTCAAAGATGTACGGCATTTGTCGAACCACTCATTTGCCGACAGAGACGGAGCACTCGATTTATTGTCATTTTTATGACTATAATGACTGCAATTTAGTGACCGTCGGTTCCACTCAACTCAAAGTGTATCGACTCATCGCCGAAATGGAAGCCCCGAAGGAAACCGAGAGTGAAACCAATGAGAAGAGTACACCAAAAGTGCGTTTAGAGTGCGTCCAAAGCTTTACTCTCTTCGGAAACATTGAGTCGATTAGTAAACTATCGTTTGTTTCATCGAAAAGGGATTCTTTGATTTTAGCCTTTTCTTCGGCCAAAGTATCGATTGTCGAATACGATCCAAACACTCACGACTTGAAGACAACTTCTCTCCATTACTTTGAAGAACAGGAGATGAGAGCCGGTTGTACTCAGTTCTGCAGACCACCGCTCGTCCGCTCCGATCCGGACAGTCGTTGTGCGGCTGTTCTGCTCTTCACTAAGAATATTGTGATTATTCCGTTTCGCAAAGATATAACGACTGAGGAAACGGAGAGCAGTTCTATTCCGAGCACTCCTTCAGTGACTCAATTCAACACTAAGTCTCCGGTTATGGCGTCCTATAAATTGGATCTCAATAGTGAACAATACGGAGAAAAAGTCAATAATATTATTGACATTCAATTTCTGTACAACTATTACGAGCCAACGCTCCTTATCCTCTATGAACCGGTGCGGACGTGGGCCGGACGGGTGGCTGTGCGACAGGACACCTGTGCTATGCTCGTCCTCTCACTAGATGTGCATCAGAGAGTTCACCCCCACATCTGGTCAATGAATCACTTGCCTTACGACTGTTTCTTAGCGATGCCGGTCCCCAAACCAATTGGCGGTGTATTAATCTTTGCCAACAATTGTCTCATTCATTTAAACCAAGGATTGCCTCCATTTGGAGTATCGCTGAACGGCTTTACTGAAGGCAACACATCGTTTCTGTTGCGAAACCAGGAGGACATCAAAATATCTTTGGACGGCTCTAAAGCCTGTTTCATATCCAACGACAAACTGGTGATCAGTTTGAGAACCGGCGAACTCTATTTGTTGACTCTTTTCAATGATATGATGAGAAGTATTCGTGGTTTCAATTTCGACAGATGTGCGTCCAGTGTCTTATCCACGACTATCACTCATCTCCATAAAGGGTACATATTTTTGGGCTCACGTTTGGGTCACTCAATACTTCTTCATTACGAAGAAAAGCCTTTCGAAGAAATTCAGAGCAAAATTAAAATCGACGACAACTCTGAGAAAACGATTGAAGAAAACAAAGAAAAAGAGAACGAAATCGCTTCCAATGAAGTCTCAGATAATGAGATCAAAGAAAAAAACGACGAAAACAATGAAATTGAATCTGAGGAACCGTCAAATAAGAAGATTAAAGTCGAAGAAGAAGAAGAAGAAACTGTAGCCGAAGTTAGTACTGAAAAGGATAATATCGGGCACTGGTTTGCAAAGGATGTCTCACTTATTGACGACGAAAATCTTCTGGAAGTTTATGGACAGACAGACGAGAAATTAACAAAGAAGGAGACCCTTAAGACACTGGTGTTTGACGTCTGTGATTCCATCATAAATATAGGCCCCTGTGGTCGGGTATGTATGGGAGAGCCCGCACTTTTGGCTGAAGAGTTTTCCAATCCTAATGAACCGGACATTGAATTGGTTACCACTTCTGGCTATTCAAAGAACGGCGCCCTAAGTGTTCTTCAAAGAACTTTAAGGCCACAAATTGTGACCACATTTGAATTGCCCGGTTGTACAGACATGTGGACAGTCTTCGCCTCAAAATCCCGTTCAAATGGATCTAAAGAGAATGGAGAGGACTCTGAGACCGACATGAGTTCAATGCACGCCTATCTCATACTTAGCCGATCAGACGCTACGCTTGTTCTGCAAACGGGACAAGAGATCAATGAATTGGACAGCAGTGGGTTCAGTAGCCAAACCTCAACAGTATTTGTCGGAAATTTAGGCTCCAATCAGTTTATACTTCAGGTATCTCCAAATGGAGTCAGACTTCTCGATGGTGTCCGTGAATTACAACACTTCCCTATAGACGTGGGAACTCCTATTTGTTACACCTCTTCGGCAGATCCGTATGCCGTCCTAATGAGTAAAGGGGGAGTCATTATTCTCTTGTGTCTCAAACTGGACACTAATGTCCCAAAACTTCTAATATCTCGGGCGGAACTGTCGACTGCAAAGTCTAAGATTGTGGCGCTTTGTATATACAAAGACACGTCCGGTCTCTTCACTACACAAAAGAAAGACAACAAACAAAGCAAAACAAGTGGTGGAAGTCCCGTCTCTAAAGCCAAGCAAACGACAACAGTGACTGCACAACTCTCGGCTCTGCCCAACGCTTCCACAGTCGATGAAGAGGACGAACTTCTTTATGGCGACTATACTATCGATAAACCAAAGGATCCGATTGAAACCAATACCACCGAAACGACTGAAGAAACAGAGGAATCGAAAATACATTTAATCGAAAGCCAAGAACCGACGTATTGGCTGTTCATCGTTCGGGAGAACGGAATTCTGGAAATCTATAGTTTACCGAATTTTAAACTCTCGTATTTGGTTAAGAACTTCCCGATGGGTCCCAAAGTATTAGTCGATAGCGTTCAGAGTACAGACCATATCGGTGCTCAGCCCCAGGCCGACCCGTCCTATTCTATGCCTATCACTCGTGAAATTTTGGTCACAGGAATGGGCGTTAAGCAGATGCGTCCCATTCTGTTCGCCCGTTTCGATGACGAGCTCTTCATTTACGAAACGTTTGCTTTTTATGAGACACAAGTCGACAATCATTTGAAGCTTCGGTTCAAGAAATATACGAATCATAACATTCTTGTGAGAGAACCCAAATTCAATCAACAGTCGACTCACTCCGACTCAAATTCAAATGAGAATTCGACGCTTCCCTTGACTGGGATGTGGTTGCGTTCCTTTCAAGACATCTCAGGCTATTCCGGTGTCTTTCTATGCGGTCCATATCCGCACTGGTTTTTCATGACCTATAGGGGAGAACTCAGAATACATGAGATGAGTATTGACGGACCCGTTAAATGTTTTGCACCCTTTCATAACATTAACTGCTCGAAGGGTTTCCTATATTTCAATAATAATAATGAACTTCGTATCTGTGCGTTGGCCACACATCTGAATTATGACGCCGATTGGCCGGTGCGTAAAGTGCCGCTCAGGTGTACTCCACATTTCGTCAATTATCACGTCGAGAGTAAGACATACTGTTTAGTCAGCAGTGCTTTGGAGGAAGTCTCCAAAATTGTCAGAATCGGTGGCGACGAGAAGGACTACGACGTCCTCGAAAGAGACTCCCGATATATCTATCCCAAGACCGAGAAATTTGCCATAGAATTGATATCACCGGTCAGTTGGGAAGTGATTCCGTCGACAAAGATAGAGTTGGATGAGTGGGAACACGTCACTTGTCTCAAGAATGTTATGCTCGCCTCTGAGGGCACAGAATCTGGTCTCAAAGGTTATATAGCTTTGGGCACTAACTATAACTATGGCGAAGACGTCACAAATAGAGGCCGCATATGGATTCTGGACATCATAGAAGTAGTTCCCGAACCGGGAAAGCCTTTGACCAAAAACAAGATAAAAACAGTTTTATGTAAGGAACAGAAGGGTCCGGTGACTACCCTTTGTCAGGTGAAAGGCTTTCTGTTGACAGCTATCGGACAGAAGCTGTATATCTGGCAGTTGAAGGAATCCCAACTCATTGGCGTCGCTTTTATTGATACACAGCTTTACATTCATTCCGCGATTTCTATAAAGAATTTGGTTCTGATCGCAGACGTCTATAAGTCTATATCTTTGTTGCGCTATCAGGAAGAGACCCGAACACTGTCTCTTGTGAGCAAAGACACCCGTCCTCTTGAGGTCTATTCCTGTGACTATGCGATCGATAATTCGCAGATCTGTTTTGTTATCTCTGACTCAGAGAAGAATATAGTCTTATATTCATATCAACCGGACGTTAGGGAAAGTATGGGCGGAACCAGACTTTTAAGACGAGCCGACTATCACTTCGGTTCACACATTAACTCATTCTTCAGAATTCGATGTAAAGTAAGTCCGAATTTAGCGGATAAACGACTTCAACAACAGCTTCAATGCCGACAAATAACATGGTTTGCCTCTCTTGACGGCAGTCTCGGGTATTTCCTTCCCATATCAGAGAAGACTTACCGAAGACTTCTTATGTTACAAAACGTATTAAATGTAAGCCTTCAGCACACGGCGGGACTCAATCCAAAGGCTTTCCGAATGATTAGGATATCGAGACCTGAGTTAATGAATCCGTCGAAAAACATATTAGACGGGGACCTCCTCTTCAAGTTCGCCACACTTTCCATGAATGAAAAGTCAGATTTGGCTAAAAAGATAGGAACGACTCCACAACTTATTATCGATGACTTACAAGAAATCGATAGAATAACTGCTTATTTTTGAAGCCTTTTGTAACATAAAAGACATTAAATTCTAATTTTAATCAAAAATATGTTTATTTTGTCAAAAATTCAATAATCGATAAGAATTTGATTGGATTTCATCTTTGGTTTGGCTTTTGAGCGGTGGTGTGAACTCATTATCATATTATATCCGTTCAATTTGTATATCTTTTGGTTGTGTTCGAACGCAAAGACTGTCCCCTCTTTGGGAACCACTGATTCAAAACAAATTAAACTTAAATTTTATTCAAATAGTTATGACTTCTCACCTAAAAGTCTGTTATCTTTGGTGACAATTTTGATCGTATTTTTGGTCTCCTGAACCACATATCCCTTAACGGCGACTAATGTGGGGTTTTTCGAGGCGTAGACAACGAAAAAGGATCCGTGAAAGTCAGCTCTGATTAGTTTGATTTCGTCGCTCTTAGACTTAATCTCATTGATGACTGAATCGATGTATTTGTGCCACAAATCGTTGATTTTCTCAAAAGTTTCGTATTTGACATCAGTTTTATTCCATCGAAACAATAGTTTTCGTTGTTTTGCTGTCAAACCGTTTTTGCATTTCTTCTGTTTCTCTCTCTTATTAAAAGAGTTGTGTTTTTCGTCCAACAAATAAGTGGTATATCGGAAGTCGTCCTCTGATATGCTTTTCGGTAAAACATTTTCAAATAAAGTTTTTGTTATATTCTTCTCATTCTTCTGCAGTAAACCAATTCGATGTCCAACAGAAAGAACTTCTTTGGGTAGAGACGGATATGTCTCTAATCGGACAGAGATTTAAATTAAGGATCAAAACAAAACTTTATTCAAACCTTTTTTACTCATTTGTCGAATAAAATGTCAAATATTTGTCAAAAATAATCGAAAATTAAATGAAATGTCTTTTAATTAAAATCCAAACAAAACAATGAAAACATTGACTCAAAAGTAAACAAATGAAAAGCTGTGAAACACATGTCTATTACGTCACTTCGCGTGCACTCACTTTGAGAGAAAAACTTTTTCTTATATGATATAAGTTATATCTGATATAATATCTCTATAAATGAAAGAGACTTTGTGTGTCTCTCCTTCTCACTCTCCCCCTTCTCTCTCACCCCTTCCCTCTCCTTCTCACTCTCCCCCTTCTCTCTCACCCCTTCCCTCTCCTTCTCACTCTCCCCCTTCTCTCTCACCCCTTCCCTCTCCTTCTCACTCTCCCCCTTCTCTCTCACCCCTTC
>JAQGBD010000880.1:0-21812 GCA_034698165.1 Punctoribates punctum | reverse complement strand
GTTAAATCCAGTTAATTGGGGCCTAATTTAGTTCGAATCGTACTTAATTCGGTTAAAATCGGGTTAAAATGGCCAAAATTACCGAAAAAATTGCCGTCTTGACGGCAATTTTTTCTCAAAACCTTAGGGGGGGGTCAAATCTTGAATTTTCGAGCCTAGGGGGGGTCCAGGCCGTAGACCCCCCTTCCGCATCCCTGGCCCAAAATGTATGCCTCAGAGTATATAAACCATTAATATTTGATATGAAAACAAAACAAAACAAAACAAAAAACAATTCTAATGTTAACGAAAACAGATCCAAGATTTTTGCAAAAATTGTCAAATTATGTTATCCCAGGCAATGAGCGCACATCACTTATTCTGTGCACACATACCCTCATCCCTTGAATTTGAAAATTTCAATTTATATTCAGATAAAAATGACTTTAATATAGTCAACCCTTAGAATAATTGGAGAAAAGCGAAAGATATTAAATGTATTAAAACCCAGAATAAGACCTCGTTTTACATAATTACTGAAAATCCAACGCCTTTTGAACAAAATAACGGAATTTATGCGTAAAATAATTCATTTGAATATATTTTTAGTGAAAAATGTATTTACGATACAATTGAGTGAATGCATGACTGACTCAGAATGAGAAACAAGAGCCTAATCTATCACCAGAGCTATCATTAAATAGCAAAACACATATCTCTTCACTAAATAATATTAATAATAATAAGGCATTGAATACAAGCCATCGGATGGAAAGCCTTCTCTCCAGTCCTCACGTAAACTACAATTCCATTCATTCATCCGTTTGTAGAGACATTCAATCAAAATATTAGTCATAATTCTGGCCAACAATTCAATGGCACAGAATAACTGCACAGTCCTTTCGGAAAAGCTTTTATTACGGGAATAAGCGATCGCTGTTATAGTGGTTTACGAATAGAAATAATTCAATAAAAGTTATGCATCGAAAGTAAGCCATAAGATATCCCTGTGTATTGTAGGCCTGTCCAATGCCTGTCCCCTAATGCTCTACTTATCCGTATATTGTCTCACTGATGACCAGGGCTATTATTTTCAGTCCATTTTGATTTAAGAGAATCTCCGTTTTCTAGACCATAGAATCGGATACAAAAACCATAATTCAAAGGACAGAATAAAAAGCACAGGAATTCATCGAAACGGACGTAAAGAGAGTGAAAGTCAAAGAAAAACAAAACACCGAAAAAGAGTAAACATTTATTGAAGTGAAGAAAAACAAAGAGAAACAAAAAATGCATTAAAACTTTTGTCTCATTAGAGACAAGTCTTGATATAAAAGCACTTTATTCGGGATATTTCTCAAATCATGACAAATCAAATTTATCTCTAGTGACCCAGTTAAATTAAGACATAATAAATTAAAATGGAGCCTATCTTATAAACATCTAGGTAAAATAGTTTTGAAATTTATTGTTCCTGATAATAATGATGAATGAAAAAATAATGCCTTTTAATGATCCTGCACATCCACTATCAAAAGCATATAAAAGTCCAATGAGAGCACAGAATATCTCAATAAATTCTAAAGGAAATGATTCCCAAATCTTTCGGCAAAGAGTAGACACAAAAAAAGGAAAAAGATATATAAGGAGAGGAACAGCAAAAGTAGGTGGAAAAGTAGGAAATCCATGCCTTTCCCCATATATGAGTTGACAATCGATATTTTCTGGGCATCCATTCATCTTCGGGCAAACCTCTTGGTCTATTAGATAAATAGTAGGACAGGTCTGAGCGATGTTGGCATCAAAACAATCAATACGTCTGAAGAGTAAATATGAAGACTCGCTATCATTGCACTAATAAGTCATCAATAATTCACATAACATACCAATAATCAAGAGTTTGATTAAACATTTATCATCTATGAAAAAATCATATTTCCATTACCAGACACTATTATAAAAGAAATGAATACCAGGAGCGAAAAAAAATCTGATAATAACCGCCAGAAGTCCAGTGAATACTTTCCTGCAAATGAACGATGCCTTCCAATGAAAAGACATTTCAGGCGCTCCCGAAGTGTTCACCAATTTTATTGACAGCTCTTTAACGCAATTATCTTAACATAAGATATAAACTGATTTTTTATAACTGGATATTTTCGAACCTATAGTTGAGTAAAAACAGGAACTTTTATCCTGCAAATGATGAGCAAGGTGTAGTGTAAAAACAGGTGTTTTTCCTCTGAAATTTAACCATGAGCAATAAAATTTGTCAAAATTCTACTATAAAGAATAAATTGAAGAAGGTGCTTGTTGTCTACCCCCTTGATATCGCTTCCAATCTAATCTATGACCTACTGATGGGTAATTAATCACTTCCCCTATCGATCGGATATTAATTTGCGGCTCAGATAACAAAAAATGTCTATAATTATGATTCATATGACTAACAAAAAGAAATTAATCCATTAAATGCAGGTTCACTTTGTTTCCAATATTATTGAATTGATTTTTTTCGTATTGAATAATAGGCTAAACGGAAATCGATTGTTCATAACTCATATTTTCCAAACTCAGTTAGAAAATGAAAATTTTTACGACAAAACTATTCCTGATATTGAATACGAGAAACAGAACTTCAAAACCCGATATGTATTCAAAAAATTACACTCTTTTACTGTTTATGGCTTTTTTTATACAACTTCTTTATTATTGAGTTGTTCTGTGCTAAAAAGCAGTGCATATGTTTGTCTACAAATCTATCTACAGAAGAAATAACACACAAAGTGGCCAAACATATCACCGAAATGAAGAACAAAGAAACCGATTCAGTGATCCGAAGAGACATAAAACAAGAGTTTTTCGACGAAATAGTAATCAAAACAATTACCCGAACATCAGAAACACATATTTTCCGTCGAATGAGAGACAACAGCGATGGGCTGTACCACCATATGGATGGCCTCCTTTACAAACGGATTGGAATCAATTCAACGGCTATTCCCCGCAATATGTGAGTCAACCGAACACTACTTATGTCCAAAACGGAAACCAAACGCCTTTTTTAGGCCAAACATACTCTCAAACGAGAGGACAGTATTAAAATGTTTTGTCGCAAACGTGAGAAGTCTTGTAAACAAAATTAATTCATTTAACGTAAAACTAATTGACTCTAAAATAGATATAATTTTATTGTCCGAGACATGGCTTAGAAGTGAAATACCCGACAATTATATTACAACAGACTATCATTTATTCCGAAAAGATAGGGAACAGAGAGGAGGGGGTGTTTTGATTGGTGTAAAACACGGAATTAAATGCTATAAATATGACATTAATACTGATTTTGAGAGCATTTGTGTTGAAATCAAAAACTCAGATAAAAAATATTTATTT
Source organism: Punctoribates punctum (assembly GCA_034698165.1). NCBI lineage: Eukaryota > Metazoa > Arthropoda > Arachnida > Sarcoptiformes > Punctoribatidae > Punctoribates > Punctoribates punctum. The sequence goes on along the minus strand of JAQGBD010000880.1, from coordinate 18,437 downwards.
ATCTCTATTTATATTCCTCCCAATTATTCCTCAAATAACTTAATCTATGAAAAAATGAAATTATTTTTGAAAAACTTTGAAAGATTAGATAATTTTGAGTCCATTATAATAGCCGGCGATATGAACATAGATTTCAACGCAAACGGTTTTCCGACAAAAATATCCGAATTGTTTCAATTCAATGGTTTTTCCCAAATTGTTAACCAAAATACACATAACCATAGTTTAATAGACCCGGTATTTGTCAAAAATAAACCTATCCTTAGCTTGGAAGTAGTGGACAATATTTCTCAAACTTGTGATCATAAGGGGATTGAATTTTCCATTGATTACAAAAAAGGTTTTTCAAAAAGAATGACTGAAAAGTTTGTTTATGACTATAATGAGTGTTCATTACAAGAACTGAATAGAAGTCTGTTTGACACCAATTGGTCTGACCTCTGCTCCGACTGTAAATCAATTAATGAAATATATGACAAAATTCAGGTCAAATATGAATCAATTTTTAAGTCGTGTATTAAGACTAAAAGAATAAGAATTGTTGACAACAAATATCCCAAACATATACTGAAACTAATCCATAAGAGAAGAAAATATCGGAGAAAATCAAATTTGGACCAAAAATATCTCAATTCTTATAATCATTTGACTGAACTCATAGAGAAATCCATAGAATGTCATGAAAGTGAAAAAATTCAGAAAATGATCAGAAGAAGTGATAATCTGCAGAAGTTTTACAAACATCTGAAGTCATATAAAAATACAAAAAACAATGAGATATTCGTCGACAGCGATGACTGTGTTATCACTAATAGCGAAGAAATTGTCAATAGATTTGCCGATTATTTTCACTCAAACTTCAATAAACGTGATATCAATATCTCTGAAATAGAGTTTAGTAAAGAAAATCATTTTCTCCCAGATATTAATATTTCAATGAATGACATATTACTTGCTTATAAAAAGTTCAAATTCAATAGAGCTCAGGGCTTGACTTTTATAACGAACAGAGTCCTAAAAAACTGTTTAAATGGTTCCACAAAACTATTATATTTTTTATTCAATAGTATATTAAGATTCAGTGAATTCCCCGAAAAAATGCTCTTAACGAAAGTGACTCCAATTTTAAAAAAAGGTAAAAACAAAAATAGCTTCAAATCCTATAGAGGGGTATCGGTTCAGTCAAATCTCTTGAGATTATTTGAAACCATTTTAATGAATAAAATCAACCCTTTTATAGTCGAAACCAATGCTATTCCTCCCCAACAATATGGTTATAAAAAAGGTGTGAATATATCCCAACAACACATAGATATACAAAAAATAATATTTGACTCCATTAATGACAAAGAATGCATTTGTGTTGATTTAATTTACCTTGATCTGTCGACAGCTTTTGATGTCATACCACACGACAGACTAATAGAAGTAATGGATTTGAAGGGCATTAGTGGACAGTATCTGAAACTATTCTCAAATAGTTTACAGAATAGAAAACAATTTGTTTCATATAATGATATTTTGTCTAAAACAATGTCTGTCCCGAGTGGAGTAGCACAGGGAGGAACTGCCAGTCCTACTCAGTATAACCTCTACGTCTCAGACATACCACTATTTCTAAATTCACCTAATTTTCAATGGGCTGACGATACAGTAATTCTGAGGCCAATTAAATCTATTGAAGATATATCTATACTTCAGAAAGATTTGGATAACTTTGATAACTACTGTCAACAAAAAGAACTCATTCTAAACGAAAATAAATCTAAACATTTAAGAATTACTTTACGTAAAAATCTTAGTTTAATTAATTATAAAATCAAAAATCAAATCATAGAGACGGTCACATCTCATAAACATCTTGGTGTAACTTATGATAACAAATTGTCATTTAATACCCATTGTAGTGAAATAATATCGAATTCATTGAAAAAATTCAATTATTTGAAATTCTTGTGCAAAAAAGTTGATGGGTTTACTTTTTTAAAACTATACAGAACCTATATTTTGCCGTTAATTGAATATTCAAACAATTCTTGGACACCAACCCAGACTCAAACCAACTTAATTGAGAAAATTCAGAGAAAGGTAACCAAGTTTATATGTAGAAAACTTGGAAAACCTGATCTGGAATATAACCAAAGACTTAAATTATTGAATATTATGTCATTAGAATCGAGGAGAAAATATTCTGCTCTAAAAATTGTTTTTTATGCCAAACATTTTCCCCAAAAAATACCCAATAGTTGGTCACAAAATATTTTGTTTTATGAGACCTCAAGAAATGGCATTTTTATCAAAACTAATTTTAAACGAATTGAATTAAACGATAAAAACGTTTTTAACTTTTGTATTAAGACTTTTAATTCTTTACCCATTTTTAATAGAAATCAAATTGTTTTTAAGAATTTTTTATCACATTTACAGAATTGTATACAACATGTTATGTATCCATTGCTTTAAGGCTAAATAAAATTATTATTATTATTATTATTATTATTATTATATCCAGTTGTGTGGAGTGTTTCACATGAAATCTCTTTTTGCTTAATTGAATTTCTGGTCTAATCATAAAAATTATATTTCAATTTCAAAATGTGTTAAATGAGTTTTCTCTTGAATTTTATTACTTCTCGTGAATCGCATTTCAATAAAAAAAAAACAGAGAAATAAGAAAATGAAAAATTAAATTAATGCGAATTTTTAAATCTTTACGTCTTCTCCGATTTGTGTTAAGGTCATTCTAATGTCACAAGGGATAGATGCAGAGGAAAGAGGAGAGGGATAGAGAGAGACCATCAAAACCCTATTTTTTGTATTGAAATAATAGTTGGCTCTGAAATATCTCATGAATGACATCTATTTTCAGAGCTCTAAACTATTTTTAAATTCTGTGCTCTTCTGGGCTGTGCTCTGACGCACAGAACCGGTCTGTCACCCAATATTCTGATCAATAACCCATATATTCTCTATAACCCTGGTGCTTTTCCTTGATGACACAATCCGATAACTAACCCAAAATAAACGTAAAACAAGCCGAAAATGCAACTTGCTCAATTTTTATTTTTATTTTCGTTTCATAATTATGTATCAGATTTTATATTTGAATCTTGCAAATAAAGATGGCATTGTATGTGAACAAACATCCTTAAATTTATTTACATAATGACCATGCAACATTAACTTCTCTTGAAAGGAATGCAAAGATAGATAAGAATGAAAAATGCAAGATGTTATTTAATAAATCAACTTTCATAAAAAAAAGATACCAAGATAACAAAACAGGAGAGCAGACAGACATCAAAGTTCAAGAATTCCTGCAACTATTTGATAACGAATTGATTAGAATTGTTTTGGAAACCAAGAACTCAATTATAAAATAGTTTTTTGGCTAAAAATAAGAAATAAATTTCTCCTCGACACTATTTTCAAATTTTCAATCTTTTTAATAAACCTGAGCTGACGTTTCAATTCCTTGTGTTTCACTATTTTGGTCCAACACTTCTCTAATTCTGGTTTATAATTAAAACTTGAATTCTATCGCATTTCCTAAAAATAATTAGGCTCAAGGTTAAAAATAGTTGTCGAGATATTCTATCATTTCTTTTATTGATATGAAAAACGAACATTTCGTCCGTATTTTTATCTTTTTTATGCAATACTTTGAACGTAATATTCATATATTTAACCCTTTGATCGCTATTTATATATTTAACGCTATTATTACTCAATATATTAATATATATTTCAATATATAACTCGACTTCTAATTACGGATATAATTATTTGAATATTAAATCAATTTCGAAGATTTATTCGAGGCTTTTGTTGAAAAATAACAAATCCAAGCAATTAATGAAATTAAAATCATATTTATTCGCTGAAAAATTTCTATTTTAAACCTGCAATTAATACGTCAGACAAAGAATGAGCAAAAAATATTGCAAATTAAAAGAAAAATGTATTTTAATGACTGAAATATAATTAATTGATTAAAAACTCGAGTCAACAAGTTTTTTAATGAATGTAATTTATTCAATAGGAGGACACTTATCTTGCAAGAATTTGCATCAACTCATCTTTTTGAGTGGTTCTTGCAATTTATTGATTCATTTCTTGTCTCTCTTTAATTAACTTTGAGTTTATTTTTTTAAAGACTTCTTATAAATTCTTCAAGAATTATGTTTTGAATTATGGTTTGCATCATGGTTAATTTCGAGCAAATCTTATCCTATCTAATTAATTAACTATTGATCTTGTAAAAAAAAATATATTGAATATAATGCTTCTTAAGTTTGTATTGTCTGTGAATTTAACAAAAGCCGTGATATCTCTATTGTGTTAACCAATGATTGGGTGTTAAGACATAATTGAGGAAACACGCCGTCAACTGTTTGCGTACACCTTTTGCTCGCTAATGATCTTGAACATTATAAATACATTATGAAAATATAGACCAAATTTATTCATCACTTGATTACCGAAATTCAATGAAAAAGTCTGCGGTTTTGCCGCAAAACCCGAACAAAATGTTCTCAGTTTATAATTATTTAATTAACACTCAATTTGTTTAATGGTTTTATCGAAAGCTGTGTTTTTTTGTTTACACAAATCGATGGCAAAGAAACTCATTAATAATGAACTCGATTATGATTTGGTATTAGTTTTATGACTGAATTAATTCATTAATGGTTAAGGCGTTTGCCGTTTCTCTGCCGAACAGAATATTCTGTATATTAATGATTAGATTCCGATATGACGTATGACCACAAAAACAGAGAAATTCTGTGCAAAACCTGTAATTGAAATTACATTACATCCTATAAAAAGATGAAAAATGAGTTAAACATCAGTTCTGTTCACTTATTTCGCATGAGTTTAACCAAAAGAGTTGATAAAAACAATGGTTTTGTTCAACAATTTGGCCGAAAATTATCAAATGATTTATATCTCAATATTAATAACAAGTAATTTCTGATAATATTTGAAATACATTGCACAGAGCGAACACTGAATTGGATCAAGGAGAATCTTAACCAAATTGATTTAGATAAGTATCGACATTAAAAATCAGTAAAAACAGTTGAACCGAAAAATTTTTAGATAATTACTTCGATAAGACTTTACACGAAGTCTGGAAAAAAAGTAAATTAAATTTTATTTCAAAAAATATTTTTTCACTCAAAGCGCAGATCAATTGATTGCACGGAATATTGAATGGGGAGTAATCTTAGGGATGGCAAGGGATGGATGTGTGCAATGAATATTCGGTATACAGTTTTGAACGGCACCGGAATAAATAGTTGTGTGGCAACGAAAATGGAGTACAAAAAATTAAGTGAAAAGGAAAACATGTCTTCAAATGTTGTCTACAAATCTCTGTGTCTTTACAGAAGACTCACTACTAATCAATCTTATGGTATATATCTTCCAATTAGAGAACCTTTTAAGACATTTACGACACTCCACTCCAAACATATATAAAGGCCTCCGATTTAAATCCCTTTTTAATACTGAGATTTTTAGACTTACTTTAAATTTTCGTTTCTCTTCTGCTCTTTGAAGCGCTCCATCAGCTTATCCCAGGGACCGCCTCCCAGCCCTCTCATTGCCATCGCCATCTCTCAGGAGGTGTTACGTGGTGTACAATAAATATGCAAGATAAATATTATAAATTCGCACTTCTCTGTGACGATAAATCACAAGTACTGAATTTAGGATGATCTTGCTCAATTCTCAACAAATATCAAATCACTCTGAAAGGGTGTTCTCCGCACATAATTATAGTCCATAAATGAATGATCTGTTTGTCAAATGAGTGAAATATATTCACAAAACAATTGATTGATTGCCGAAAAACAAAAACTGTTATTCACTTTGGATTTAAAAACGAATAAAACAATTGTTCACAGATTTGAAAATAATTTTCAGCCATTAAAATGTGAGTTAATTTAGTTCAGACACCAGTAGTGTCGCCAGAAATCCCTATCCCTTGTTCTCACAGCAGAAGCACAAAGTAGTCTAAAATAACAGAAACAGACACAACGATTCTGCTGAAACAGCCAAGAGCCAAACCGAGCCAGACCGAGCCAGAAGGTTCATGGAAGTTGTTTGGAAAAAAGCACACCAAAGACTAGGCTTTTGCACATCCCTATTATCCCAATTTATCACTGAGAGATTTTAGTGCTGGGTGAGACTCTCTGGTTCTGTTTCACAATTGATGCCAATTTACTCTCTGCAGTGAATGCCGGCGAATAAAACTCGAAACTAATAAAAACTTTAATTTTATTTACAGTAAAACACAGTTTATATCCAATTAATTAACAGAAATATATTCGCAGAAAACATATCCAGAGTTTTGAGTGAAAACTTTTTTAGTAGATTTTCGCTGAGATTTTCCGTGAAATGTAAGAAATTTGTTGCCATAGAGTAAGGGATGTTTTGGTCTGATTTCTGATGGCTTTACCAGAATCTGAATAAACAGATTGCATATAAAACACTATGTGTTGAGAGCGCCGGTCGGCTCACAATATACTCTATTCTTATTGGCGTTGACTCTATCTGTATATTACAGAATGGGTTACAGAATATTATGTTTAAACAGAAAGAGACACAAAAAGAGCTCGAATAGAGTGATGAATAGAATAGAGCACATGTAGTCTTTTGGGAGCGCACATCATATCCAATATGCTGTTCAGTTGAATCCGCACTCATAATCAGAGCGGTTCAGAGAGAGGGAAAAAATAACAGCAAAAGAGAAACTTATTTTCTGAAACTTTGGACGACTGCCCGAAAAAGATTTCTCTACACCTTTGAAGAAACAGTTCTTATACTCATTTGACTCACTGTATGACTGACTGTTTGGTAAGCCTTCCTTTCACTCTCTGTCTCTCTCAATGAGAGCCTCCAATAGTACACTACTATCGGATGACTCTACAGAACTTATATGACTTCAGAGATGAATATTTTCCGACACATTTCGCAGAGAATTTCATAAACAATATTATATACGAGAAAGTTATAAAACTTACGCCAAATTGAATTTCTAATAATAAATTCAACAAATATTATAAGAATTTTATCCTCGACTCAAATATTTCTCGAGATATATAACAATTATAAAAATAATTAAAATTTTCAGAAATGTGGCATGCTCAAATGCCAATATTATGATCAACTGACAGCAGAGGTCATCCACAATGATTCACCACATATTTGACACATCATTCTATGCAGGGTAATTCGCAACTACATTCTGACAAATTGGATCGAGCATGTTTTATTCGGATGATAAAGGACTCACCTCCCGGTGCACATCATCACAGCATAAAAGACATTTTTTTGCCATAATATTTATCGATCAGAAATATTAATGCAAATACTTTTTTCACTCAGGAATGTTGTATTAATACAAAGGAATTCCACAGAATGGAGAGCATAAGTGATATTTGCAACTAGGTACATTGCTTATCATCTATTTTTTGCAACAAAAACACATTAAAAAGCATTTAAAACTTGAGCTGAAAAAAAATTAAAACCGATTTTAAACCGAAAAGAAATGTTGTTTCGCAGGAATTTCCTCCAAAACTACTCTTTTATCACTCAATAAATTTTGTTAACAAAGGAATGAATTTTCTGTTTATTGAAAATATAATTCGGATTTTCTTTCTCTTCAGTCGCGAAAAGTAGTGATAATAAGAGCGAAAACCTTTGCGTTTGTTTAATATTTGTTAAATGAGCTGAAAAAATCTCATTCTTTTAGAAAGTACCAAGGTCTTCTCCTCATATACGAGCAACTCTTCTGGTGTTCTTTACTCGTTTTTAAAATGAATAACCATTAGTTTATCATGATAAATACGAAAAAGGTGATTCATCATCCACTGCAAACGTAAATACTGTCATTGCCAGATAACCTATCATTGACACCTTGCTCATTTCGTATTTATATGACATACAACGGAATAAAAGCGAATCCAAAAAATATAATTTATTAAACAATTTATTATTTTTTTTCGTCTGCAATAAAAAATTATTACAAAACGCAAGCATCAGATCTGAAGGGATCTGAAGGGAACCGACAGTTATTTTCTCTGTATTCCCAACATTTACTCCGATCCGACTCCTATTCAGAAACTCATTCATCAAATAATTAGTTGAAAACTTTTTTCGGCTCAAAGATAGAGTAAACTTAATTAGGAGTTGAAATGTAATTAAAGAAATTATTCAAAAAAAGTATTCATTTCTGGAAAATCATTGGCTTTCACTCAATTCGCGTGCTTTGAGTGAATGATTATTTTTTTCTGGTCATAGCACAGGTCATTTTTGTCATCAATTTCATAAGAACTCATCCATAACTTTGATACCACTTAATATTAATTCTAGTCAATGGAAATTAGTTGAAATATTTAATTACCCGGAGCTTTGAGATAGTTTAGAGGCAAAATAATTGAACTGGATAATTTTAAGATATAAATAAACTTTGATAAAGGTCAAATTTTCTTAGGAATTTTGTATGAATTCGGGATTGGCGAAAAGAAGCATGGCGATTTAAAAAAATTAATTCATTTAGATTTTGTTTACGTCATAAAAAACAGATTTGATTTCTCCTTAAGTAAAATGGATTCAAAAATATTGAATAAATCAATATTTGTATTAATTTTGGCAATAATTTCAATCCATGTCATTCAATGTGAGAGAAAGAAGGAAAGGTTTAAATTTAACGAAAAGGATGAGACTATTTCGGGAACACCCGTTCAGAAGGGATTTAAAGCCGGATATTTTGGTGTTAAGAAAGCCAAAGACAAGAAAGCCTACGCCGCGGCCGCCGCCCGGTGTGCCGGAGAGCCCACAACTAAGAAAATATTGAAAGACTGGGAAAAGGAAGAGGACGGGGAGTATAAGGAGTCGGGTCTGGCCTGTCATAAGGCCGCTAAGGAGTGGAATGAAAACGCGAAACAGGCCTTTGTTGCCGGGGCTTCGGTCGGCGCCACAGACTCTCTTCTGAAAAAAGGAGTAACAAAACTCAAACTCAAGGAAGTCGAACATAAAGGTCAGTTAATCCGATTAATTCTGTTCCACTTAAATTTAATCTTGGATATTCTTTCCACAGAAGAAGATGACGCCGAGTGAGCCAACAATAAACATAAAAACAAAATTGACTGATCTATCAACAAATAAAACACTTTAATCCCCAATAAACGAGTAATTAATTAAAAAACAATGTAACCAAGAGTATTTTATTCTGAATGATGGCCTCAAAACTGTTTCATATAAAATGAAAATTCAAATCAATATTTAATTGCAAACAAAAACAGATTTGATTCAAACAAATTGTGTTTACTTTTGGAGGCATTTAAAGCCATTAAATGAAATGCATTTGAATCACAACTCTTTTGTTCGCATTTTTCTAATTATAATAATTTGTGAAATCAATTACAACGAGTGCTACGATTATTTCAATGGCCAGGATTACTACGACCCTGGCTATAGGCCTCGAGATGGGAGGCCATCAGGCATTCGCAACTATGCAAGTAATGAGCCCGATACTCAACCCACCACAAATAATGAGCCTGGTGCTCCTCAAGTGAAGAGAAAGAAGATAGGCACTCGAAGAACAGTGACCAGGGTACAGAACGGCATCAAATTTGGCATTTTGAAGGAGGGAGAGTCCAAACCCATCAGCTATGAGAATGCTTTCGAGGCAGGCGTTGCCGCCGCCAAGAGTGTGAAGGATGTCGGCGGCGATAAAGCGTTACAAGAATTTGCCAAGGGAGTAGCCACCTTTGCTGCCAGTGATCAGGTTCTTGATAAGCAAGGTGATAACCAGGGTATGATTCAAAGCTCTCTTTTTAAATATTATTATTAAATTACCAATAAATTGATTTTTCAAATAAATATCAGAGAAAGGAATCAAAACGTTTTCGAGTTTCGGTCAATGGAGCGATGATTTTGATGATAATGATGATGATCAAGGTCGATTTTATGGCATAGATCGTAAAAGAGATGGTAAATACAGAGGACGGGAGCCATAAAAAGTAGCGTGACATTGAAGAATAAGCTTGTTACTTTGGAAAACAGTTATCATTATATTTATCGCTCAATATTTTTGGACATTTGCCGCAAATTTCAGTTAATTTAAAGAAAACGTTTATACAAAACATAAGACTATAGACACGAATATTCAATAAATCATTGGATTAGTTAATAGATTTCAACACGAAATTGACATATGTGCTAGTTCACATTTCAAATAGGATAAACTAAGTTGAAACTGATAAGATCTGTGTATATAAAAGCGTATATTCCTAATCACCCGTTCCTTGTTTTGTATTATTTTTGAATAAATTGTGAAAAATAATTAAAATGTTATGTCAGACAACATTTGTGACTTTGTTCCTATTGAATGGTTATCTTGGTCAGTTTAGTTAATTAATTAATCAATTTGTTAAAAATGCCTTGTTAACAAGAACAGGTCAAATAAATGCTGGCAGTGCTGAAATAGTGGGAGCTGCTCGCTCACAAATAGGCGTTCCTTATTCTTGGGGAGGCGGCGGTTGGCAAGGTAAATCTCTGGGCATCAAAGAAGTGGGTGAAGATGGCACCCATACCATCGGATTTGACTGCTCAGGGTTAGCACAATATGCGGTTTATAAAGGAACTGGCAAAATTATTGAGAGAAATTCGTACGATCAATACAATGACACAAAATGTGACCATGTTCCATATTCTCAACACCAAGCTGGTGATCTTATCTTCTTCAATGATTCGCCAACACACAGAATTCACCATGTTGCTGTCATATCTGGAGCCAACACTATGATTCACGCCCCGCACACTGGAGATCATGTTAGGGAAGGACAGGTCTATACTAAAGGAAGGGTTGAATTCGTACAGAGATGTGTATAACAGTATTCATTGAATTTGTTGGTCTGTGTATTTAAATTAGCATGTTCAATTAAATTTATTTCTTCTATGAAATTAAACAAAAACTTGTCGTTCACTCGAATCAAGTCTAGTGAGGGATAGACTGCGAGGAATGTCATAAATACTGTATTTCCGTTCAAAGTCTCTCCGATCCAATGAACCAGTTTTAAGCATCTGACGAATTTTCTCTTCAAAACAAGCAAGGTGATTCAGGGAAAAGAATAAATTTTATTGAGAACATACCTGTTTTCTCATTAAAGACCTGGGTATCGTTGATCACATAATAGTCTTCGTCATTCAAATAGATTTTCCTGGATTGTCGGTTATCTTTTTTCTTTTTCTTTGTCTTTATTGGAATCGGTGGCAAAACCTCATCGAAGAAGTCAGTGCTGAGTGAACTCAGTTGGGAATCACTGACGCATTCCGTGCTTTTGTTACAATCGTTGTATTTGAGGCACCGTATGCTCTGAGTTCCCAAATGCTGTTCTCCGCATATGAGGGATATCTCCAACTCTTCATTATATGAAATCATAAATTCTAAAAAATATATCGATTTTTATTCAAACAGAATATTAATAAAGAAATCAATAAACAAGTAAATAAAAATTCACCAGGGAGAGTGAAGAACAGGGTAAACGGGTTTTTCCAGTGAACGATCAGAATATCATTACTGACACCAATCGATAGATGTATTCGTTGTGTTTCACTAATTGCTGACTCCAGTAAAATATAAATTTTTTGGTTGACCTTGCTCATTACAAAATATTAACCAAGATAATTAAAATATTTACAAAAACGTACTTGGTAAACCGTGTCCACTGAGAGCTCAAACTGAGGCGTATTCGAGAATCTGTTCCTCTTTTTAATCCGATTGAATTGATTGACGTCCAGAATATTGTTCAACAGTTTGATAGTATTGATGACAAACTGTTTGACGTGTGTCTGAGTGGCCACAACACGATTGAAACGGCGATACCCGTAGAGGAGTGACCGATGAACAGAACTCAGGTCACTCTCACGACACCCGAAATACATGAGAATCGTTTTGCACGGATTCAATAGATGTGTCAAATGATAGATATTTTGTGAGAGAATAGTAATCGTATGCAAAAACTCTTTGCTTAATATCATAATAACTGCGTTTGACTTAAGAATATTACTGCAAATCGTATGGAAATCAATGCCAATGTCTTCAATACGTTTGTGGAATATAGAGATCGGATACTCTATTATTTGGGACATCTCTTCGCTCAGGTATTGATCCATTTCCTGGCCGTCGACCGCATACGCAATAAATATCTGGGGAACTGAACTGTTTCTCATTTTGAATTCGCTAACCTTTTAACAAGAACAATTTTCACTCTTCTGTCGATCTGTACTCCAAATGAATTTAATTTCGTTTTTCGCTGAAAATTATTTATTTTATTTGCTTTACAGTGAAGTCAATCAAACGACTGAACAAATATATTGGTATTGTTTAGACTACAAGCCTAATAAAACTAGCTAGTAGAGCATAGAACAAACAATCTAGAACAGTTTAAACAGCAAAACAAGCTGTGCAAATAAAATTAGAATCGAAATATTTTTAGAAATACCCGTAGTGACCATGGTAGTGGCCAACTTTTAAGTGAATCAGCAGGTTAAAATCTTACAGCATTACATAGAATGATCTAGCTTAAATAAAGCTGTTAATTATACACAAATTTTTACCTTAAATATAAGAAATTCTGAGCACTCATATGCACTCTGAAAGAATGAACAAGATTAAAATAGTTTCAGAATCGCCTAAAAATTCAGAGTCAGAATGTAATGCAACAAGATAACATTTTGCGTTACACAAATGAAATGTTTCTAATAAATCAAGAGCATATCTATAGGACCTTTAACCAGGATCTATTGACGACTAGGCGTTAATTAGAATGAATCCGATTTCAGACGATTTCATTGAATGAAATAATTAGCGAACGGATAATGAGTACAAAAAACTATAGAAACCAAAAGGGGTTCAAAGGTTTTGTTTAGGAGTCGATAATTGCCTCTCAATTGTCATAACAATTGCTTATCATATGTTCAGCACTTCTATTGCAGCTCAAACACAGTGATGTCCAACGAGGGGAACGTCATCCAACGTGATGTCAATTTCCACCACATTTAATGTCCTTGGTAGTTTTAAATTTTGCATCATTGTTGTTTGCGGAAAAGATGGTTTTTATTGATTATAAACTTGCAATTGAAAAACAACGCTATAATTAGCAATAATTGAGTTAATGACTTCCCTGTTGAGGCTGAGTGTTGGCCACCACTGATTGGGCCGACCTTTGAAACCCATCCAAAGTGTAATCACAGAATTGATTAACGAAAATATTTATATAAATATATTTTTAAAACCGAAAAAGTTTTGATTCTTTGCTCCGATTTCCACAAAATATTTATTTACGCGAAACTAATACGAAGTTTGACTCAATTCAAGTGTTTTATTGAATTTATTTTTTTCTTCCGTTTGTTTTTAAAAATTACATTCATTTTGATTATGAATATTTCAATTGTGAATAACATGAAAGTCAATTCTTACAAGTTAATCAAGTATTCGAGTGTCGTGGTCATTTTCGCCGCTCTTTATTTGGCACCAGTTGGCGATTACCTCATCTCAGGCCTAAAACATCTGCCAGGGTATTATCATGACCCGGATACTACACGAAACACAGTAAGTTTTTGATAATTCACCTACACTGTTTTTAAATTGAGAATCTAGTCAATTTGTCTTGATAAAAATCAAATTTGGAGTAAACATTGTGTAAGGAATTCAAAATTTACATGAATGAAAGATTTGATCAAGTACAAATATACAAATATTATTTATTTATGTATGAAAAGCCTTTTTTATTGGATTTTATAAAATATGAGAACATCTGGAGTAAAGAGTTTTCAATGAATTCAAGGATAGATTACTTTGTTTTAGTTTTTTATTCGAACTAGGTCAATTTCAAAGAGATTTTCACTCGTATTTAGGATGAGAAAAATTATTCTTTTCAATACAAAGAAGAGATAAAAATGTGCATGGCACAAAGTTCACTACACTCTCAATATAGCACTTAATGATCAGCTGATGAGAAGACAAATATTTTTTAAATATCTATTGAGTGGAAAATGTATTAAAAACTGTTTCTAAGCAAAGATTTCACTGAAAATAAGAGCAAAGAATAAAAGTGAATAAAACCAAATTGAACCTAGGTACAAATAATAGAATCTCGTGGCTTCCAATGTGAGACTCATTATATAACTACAGACGACGGCTATATCCTGACAGTCATGAGAATAGTCAACCCATACGTCAAGAATCGGAAAGATTTGAATCCAGTTCTACTCCAACACGGATTCCAGAGCTCATCAAAGGGTTGGGTCATTAATTCAAAGGGCAAATTATCACTAAACGGAATATACAACGAACCGGGAAGAGAAGGACAGGTGGGGAACGCCTTAGGATTCGTGTTGGCCACCAGTGGTTATGACGTTTGGATGGCAAATATGAGGGGAAATGTCTATTCACTGAATCACACGAAGTATTCATCAAAAGGTTTGTAAAATCGATTTTTAATTAATAACTCGAAACCAATTTCGATGTGATTATCGATAAGAGTTTAGTTTACCCTTGCTAGCTTTACTACAGTTGTGAATGAGTGCAACGAACACACAATTAATTGTATGTCAACTCAGATATGAATGTCAAGTGTGGCCAAAGTCTAATCCCTCTCCAATCAGATCATTATTTGAGTTTTGGTGTCATTACTTCCTTTAGCACCTTGGTTGTTTGCTCATTACTATGATTAGATAAGCATTCAATGTTGAACAATGTATTATCAGCTGTTCGTACTTGATACTTTGTCAAAAAAAATACCATGTTTATTCAATAGGAAACTAAACTTTTCAAATTTTTTTAGACACAGAATACTGGAAGTTCTCAGTGGACGAGATTATTGAGTATGACTTACCTGCTATTATCAAGCACATTTTAACCAAGACAAACAAAAGTATTGTTTCAATCGAAATTGCATTCAAAGTAATCTTGTACTTTATTTCAATTTGAAGAGAGTCTGGGTTACATCGGTCACAGTAAGGGCACAATTATGATGTTCGGCCTCTTGTCCTCAAAACTGGAATATAATGATGTCGTCAAACCCTTCATAGCCTTATCTCCCGTCTCATTCTTAGGCCATTCCACTACTCCATTGAATTTTATGACTCATTTTGAGCCCCTTTACAGGTATAGAAACGATTCCAAGATATATATAATGTATAAAATGTATTGATTTTCATATAAATATAACCCATTTATAGGTCATACCCGACATCACTCTTGCATTTGGGAAAAACACAAGAATTTTATTCCCAATTATGTGAAAACAAATATATGCAGAGGTTTTGCCAAAAAATATTTTATCTCTTCTTCGGTTTTGGAGAACAGCATTTTGACTTGGTTAGTTTTAATTTAACCTAGTTCATTTCATAATTAAAAATTACTTAAACCAAACAGTCGAGAACCGGCGGATTTTTGTCGACAGTGCCATCCGGCTCGTCTACTTGGGCGGGCACTCATTTACTTCAGAAAATGATAACAAAAAGACCGACCAAGTTCAATTTAGGCGAAGAGGGTAACCTTAAACGGTATGGTCAGCCGACTCCACCCGAGTATGACTTGAGTGCAATAAACTCGACAAATATAGCCCTCATTTATGCGGCCAATGATTGGCTCAACGATCCCAAAGACATCGCTATTTTAAAACAAACTCTAAAAGGTAACCTAGGTCAAAATTGAATGACATTTTTCCTCATTATTCCAATTTTTCAGTGAAATTATTGGAGGATTACTTAGTTCCGGATCAGACCTGGAACCACATGGAACTGATGTGGGCTAAAGACGTCGGTAAATATGTTAACACAAAAATCCTGGAAATTCTGAAAAAATGTAAACAATAAAAACAAATTGATCCGGTTTATTGTCAAATCAAAAGCAATGCTAACTTTACGGTTGAAATCAATGCAAACTAAATAAATACTCTGAAAAATAAAAGCCACATTTAATATCATTAACAAGATAATTTTGATTTCTATGGATTTATTCCTTCACTGACATGACTAGATATTCAGGTGAGGGTGGTCGTTTACTATGGGGATCGCCACCATATCGGGGGTGATCGCCAACTGTTTCGTAGTCAAGCCCTTCGTACGCCTGCGTTGACTTTCGAGACGGCTCCGGGTCATCATAAAAGTCGGTTGTCTTCACGTCGGCGTAGAATTCATCGGACATTCTTTTTCTGGTCGTTTCCTGGATTTCATTCCGGGTTTCTCTCAGTTCTCTCTTCACTCGTTTGGAATGCATTCGAAACACAATAAAAACAATTATAACAAAAACAATGAGAACTGCGAACAGAATGCCTGCGATTCCTAAACCAGATATTCCTGTAAAACAAAATCAATTGCTAGAATCTTTTTAAAAAATGACCTTTCTCATACCTGCACGAGTACAATATGGTGGTCCACTACTCCACTGACCATTTTTCAAACAGTTCCGGATATTTTTGCCAACTATTATATGGTTTTCCTGACGACAAGAATAACGAATAAAAGACTCGTTAATAGCAAACCATTTTCTTTCATTGAAATAATAAACATTTCCGATCTCTTCCATCATTACAGAGCTGTCCATCTCTTCATTAAGGCTTTCTTGAGGACAAGTCTTTATGGGCACACACTGTGGCCACTCTCCGACCCAAACCCCGTTTGCATTACATCTGAATTTGTGTCTAAAACTTTGGATTTTTTATTTAAGAGTTCATTAAAGAGTGAGAATAACTTACACCGGATTTAGAGCTGAAGTCGATATCTTGTCATTTGGTTTACTCATATCTACGAACGATTCATTACATATAACATATTTGAAAGAAATCTCTTCCTGGACATTGGTTCCGATATTCTGAACGTGAATCTGTCCGCAGTCGGGTTTCGGCACTTTTGAGGCCGAAGTCTTCACAGTGAAGACTTCCCCAATAGAGAGGACATCTAAACCGACCTCTTCTAAAGAGTTGGTATCAATCTTAAGTGTAATCTCATCGGATATCTCTGAGTTCTCTTTCTTGAGGTCGTCCTCATTGTTGAGATCACAAATAAAAGTGTTTCTAAAATGATTGCCTTCGGGGGCTGACTCTCGACTCTTTTCATGCAAAACACAAGTTCTGTATTTACTGACAAAAGGTGTTATTTCTAACGAAACATTTGTGGCATTATTTTGGGCCCAAATCTCAACGAAGAGAAACCAAATCTGAACCTTCCGTTCGAAACGAATTTTATATGAATAACAAAGGGATCCTTTGGCCGAAGTGGTCATCCCTTCTGTCACTCGGTATGTGTGATAAGAGTTGGCCGGAACCGAATCAATTTCTTTCGGCACTTCCAGTGTTTGGTTTAATGGTTGGGATACTAACAGATTGTTATTGCAATCTCTTATATCCAGGTGAATTACTTCTGCATCAATATGTTTGCCTGAAAATCTGAATTTTGAGCAAGTTTAAACAAATAAGGTAAAATAATTACCACAACGGGCCTGTTTTCCGACCCACTGTCCATTATTGCACTCCAGTTTAGCATCAAATAGTGGGAATTCCCCCTTTTGGCACAGAATTTGTACCTTTTCTTTATTTTCAAATCTATGTTTGTCCAGTGATGCTTGGTGAATTTTAGCTCCAGAAGGAACTGCCGGTAGTGCACACCTTGCGCTCACCTTCTGCTCACATATAACGGGAATTCGCATAAATGTTAACCAAATTATTGAACGAATTATTATTTTAATCAAATAATTACTCATTTTTTAATAGATTTTATTAAATAATTTTAAAGAAAATATTTTATATAAATATTCTATAAATGGGTCACAAAAAACATATTTTGACAAAAGTTTGTTTCGTTAATCAAATGATTTATGTATTGAATCCGGGAAATGGTTTTCTCATTCAAATCATTTGCTAAGTTATGACGATTTTAGATATATTTTTCCAGTGAATAATTGATCAAGCAAGTTTCCACCCTTTTGTTCGCGGCATTCATTCTTCATTTTTTTATCGGAGTTTATTTTATCATGTTAAATTATACATGATAATACTTCAAAGGATATTATCACTAATATGACTTCAGAGAAAAAGAATATACCCCAGGGTACCGCCCTTTAAGTTGAGGTACCTTGGACATCACTGGAAATAAATAAGAAATATTCAAACGATAAAAAATGTAATCATTTTTGTTTATAAACTTTATTTTAATATTTTATTATTTTATTTTAACAAGATAATAAAAGAATAAAACAAACATTATTATTAAGTATTTATACTTGGTCTATTTGGAGAATTTATAAAAAAAATAATTTAAAAAATAAGCATGATGAAGGTGGTGGATTTAAAAACACAAAATTTGTGTCAGACACAAATGAACACAAATGAATTAGGGATGAAAATTTACACAAATTT
>JAQGBD010000879.1:0-21875 GCA_034698165.1 Punctoribates punctum | reverse complement strand
GACCAGTACTAACATTGATCCTGATATGAGATTTCAAGCGATCCATTAAATTGTAATCAAATCTGTGCTCATCTGAATCGATGGTCGATTAGAGCCCACACTTACCAAACAGTAACAGAACGTCACTCAGAATATTAATTATGTCGGCGTTTGTCGACTAATCAAAAGACAATCAATCGATTAGGGCTTCGTTTGTGGCAAAAATCAACTTACGATCACTTCGGTCAAAGAGGTCACAATGAGATCAGGTTTTGAGTGACCGTTGACTGCTTTAAGACACAATTCATAGACCAATTGTCGCAATTTGTCTCTATCGGTGAGGGAACGGCATTGTTTGGCGCTAAATATTATCACAAAACAATTGACAGCATTTCATCACCATTTAGACCAATCAATCGACGGTAAGGACAGGAATACTCACAAATCAGTTTTGAGAGATTTGTCGCCAGCGATCACTTTGTCGGCCATATTATTAACGATAATATTATTGGATTTTGGATTAGATTTTGGTTGACTTCAATCACTTCAATGACTTCACTCCAACTCTACTCAAACGCATCTGAAGGACACTCTGATTGTCGTTATAAACGCTTCGATCAATAGATGGCACTCTTATACCAATCACTTGCAAATTGTTGGCTCAAACATTATCATTGATCAATGACCAAGGTGATCTCTCATGCTAATTATTCATAATTTATTGAGACAACAAAATCAATATTCTCTATTTTGTGTTTTAACCAAGGTATTTTCAAATTCATTATTTGATCCAATATTAAGAGAGAAATCATTGATTTTCACAAAAATAAAATAATTTTATCGAAAATTCCGTTTTTATTGAAGAGAAGTTAGAGAACAGAATAATAAACAAACAAATGATAAATCAATAAATTAATAATGACTTTAAATATGACAAATGTTTCACTTTTTGCGTTTCATTGAGCGATGGATCCCTTTGGAGACTCCTTTTCCAAACCAACCGCCTAACAGTCCTCCCGATTGATGAGAATCACAAATTTTGTTCATTTCATTATCACTTATATCCGAATCGAATAACTTTTTTCGATTACAAGTATTATCTTCTTCTGGTTTGAGAGGAATCGAAAAGTGATAAATCGGATCAAAAGATCTAAATATAAGTCAATATAGATTTAGTCCAAGAAATGAATGGAAAAGCACTCACTTATTATAGGGCTTTACGTCAATATTCAAATGTTTCATAACTTCTTTCATAACTGAATCACACTTTCCATTGATTTTGAGGTCAGACTGAGAGTCCTTTGGAGTCCACTGAAGATTGACGATTGCGATCTGAGGCCAGCCGTTAACCTTTTTTGGCCACAAACAGTGGTATTTGCGGAGAACTTTCAAACTGGAGCCCAGGCATAGAATCAGATCTGCTTTAGAAGAGGCTTTGACGGCCCCCTCCCAGTTCAAAGGCATTGAAACTTTTCCTTTTTCACCGAAGTGAACGATTGTGTCGATTAAATCTCCGCTCACTTCTGGACATAAGTGACATTTTCGACCCGTTTTGTGTCTTCGGAGAGAAGTCTTTTCTGTGACATCGAATGGACGCAAATATTGAGTTTTGCAGTGAAGACAGACCTCTATAAACATATTTCCGTGAATTTCAGACAAACACTTCTGCGGTAAACCACTTCTCAGATGAAGTCCGTCACAGTTTTGAGAGACGACATGTTTAACAACTTTCTTCCGGTAGAGTTCAGTGATAGCCATATGAGTGAAAGTGGGCTCTGATTCATAAAAACTTTAAAAACGATTACAAATTAAGAGATTAGAATACCTGCGGTAATCAAATCACAGGTTCCCTCCACTTCAGAGCCACTCCTCAGTCGGGTCCAAATGCCATTCGGTCCCCTATAGTCTGGAATTTGAGCCGATGTACTGATTCCGGCCCCCGTATAGACGACTGTAGATTTTGATTCATGGATTAGATCAGCCAAAAGACGACACTTCTCTGCCAACACCTGCGGGTCGTCTTCCACTTCTTTGGATCTCTCTTTATTCAGTTCTGTTTTCTGCTTACGATTTAAGACCAATTCAACCAATGATTTCGATTCGTTGAGAAAATTGATGTCTTCTTCCGTTTGATCGGAAATACATTTTTTCAAAATTGTCTGAATTTGACGTTTCCTTCAAATGAACGAAAAATGAACAAAATTATCGATAAATTGATAGCAAAATAAGTTGAAAGTTGAGGACAGACTTCTCCCGTAAATCCTCTTTAAGTTTAATTTTGGTTAATTGTCTTTCTTTGCGATCTCTTCTTCGGTCACTCATTGAGTCCATTGTTTGTAAACAAAATACGAAAGCAATCCATAAAAAACGTTTGAATGAGTGACACATTTGTCGTGTTTTGGTCTGTTGTCCGACAATAACGTTGTATTCAATGCTCTGACTTTCACTTCCTTTTCCGGATTGCAATTGATTTCTGAAAAATGGTATTAAAAAACTTATCATTAATTTGACTGAATTTAACCGATTTTTATGTCTGTTTATGAAATTAGGGTCGCGTCAGAACCAAGACTATTAAGAAGGCGTCGAGAGTTATAATCGAGAAGTATTACACTCGACTTACTCTCGACTTTCATACCAACAAAAGGATTTGCGAAGAGATAGCAATCATACCATCGAAGCGTCTTCGCAATCAAATCGCGGGTTTTGTCACTCATTTAATGAAACGGATCCAAAGGGCTCCCGTTCGCGGAATTTCTATTAAATTACAGGAAGAGGAGCGCGAAAGAAGGGATAATTATGTGCCGGAGGTATGTCTCTCTTTCCCCAAAGATCTCCTTCTAATGTCATCTCTCTTAAGGTTTCGGCCATTGATGTCGATGTCATAGAAGTGGATCCCGACTCATACCTTATGCTTAAGGAGATGGCAATGGATAAAATCGCTGGTTTACAGCAAACAAACCCTACGGTTCCTTTCCAGAGGGGTCCTCCACGTCCTTAAAATAATATCATTGATTACCAAATGAATAATAAAACGATTCTTTGATTAATTGTTTCATTTCTTTTGTTTAATACAATAATTGTCGGCAAATGTTTTGCTTTTAATCAAATCAAATGAAATCAAAAATTTAATGAACGGCTTCAGAAAGGGAGCAAATGATAGGCTGAGGACAGGCTAACCAACCGTCTAACTGAGTGGTGGGGCTCTACGTCTAAATATCGAGGTTAGCCCCGAGACAACAAAATTAATAAATTCTGTTCTTGAGCTCAACATAATTGATATCCCAATAAATAAGTTAAACACATATTAACATTGATTATAGAAATAGAATTAATTTATTTGCCTTGCTCATGGCTAATATAAAATGGAGCATGTAAAAAAGTGTCCAGCTTATTATTGTGTAATATTGGATTTCGTCCAGGTGAACCTCAAGAACGGTTGGACACCCTATTGGTCAACCCTAATGATGACCCTCTGGTTGATAGTTGAGAGCCGGATGTCGGCTAATAATTGGAACCTTATATCGGTTTAAATAATATGTTTATTCAGTTATAAATATATTAAATTTATTTAAACAACAATAGGAACAGAATATCCGAGTGATTGAAGTGAATCCAAATCATTTCGTTGTCTATAATCAGGTGAATGAGCGGTTCGTCAACTCTTTTTCAATATCATTGAGAATGGCTTTAATAGCATTCTTTTCGTGGCGGGAACTCAAGAGTTTGAGGAAAGAAAAGACAAAAAAGATAATCGAGAAAAGGAATGCCGACAAAAATATTGCAAAATTTGTCATTTCAGTGAACAAACAAAGAGAGGATGTGATCGAAGACAAGAAGAATATAAAGAAAATAAAAATTAAAGCAAAAGTTTTAGAAGTCAACTGATTTTCGGTGACATAGTCTTGGAGTAAATTTTTTGTTATTTCCAGATATTGTTCTCTATTTGGAGATAAGGACTGGAGTTTGGAGTAAACAGAATTGGAAGCCATGTCTTTGAGTTGAAGTCCAGTCTTCGAGGATTCGCTCACTTCTGGCAAAATATTTAATCTAAGTTTGGGTTTACCCGACAATAACCCAATGGATTCCAATTTTTTCGGATCCTGGTTATGAACGCCGTCACCATTAAGTCCATGCATTCTCTGACCGTAAGACCCGCCACCGTTTCCAGATATTCTCGAATGTAAATAATTGGGTTCATTACCTGAAGGAATCGGGTGTTCATCCTTTGAAATGTTTTTCTCTGAAGATATCTTACAATTGGACTCATTGTCAGAGACGTCTATTTTTCTTGAGGTAAACCTTTGATCGGAACATTTCATTCTAAAGATGGCCACTACTGGCTGGTGATCACTAAAAGAAAGGCCAGAATCGTCTTTACACCGAATGGTCAGATGTTTGACTTCACATAATTTCTTTCTCAAAGAATTGTTGATCGGATCGTTTGAATCGTTTGTTCGATCGAATAATCGAAATAATATAAAATCTATTCTTTTTCCGGAACTCTTTTCTGGCGCTTCGTTTGTCTTTGGCTTTGGGGTAAAAGTGTTTTCTCGGTGACCACAAGTATGGAACTCGTCGTCAGACAAATCAGACTCGAAATCGTTGCTAAGAGTTTGGAGTCCATCCCCGCCTTCAATAGCATTGTTTTGTTTACCCAAATTGTTGCCCACTTTAAAGCAATCACTCAATTGAGTCAAAGAAACTTTTATGAGAAACAAAAATCGATTAATTGTCAAACATTGAGATCAATGACTAACCCAACAGCCGGTACGGCATCTCTCGTGAGGAGGCGTTCATATCTCCGGCCAAAATCACAAAATCTTTTGCATTGGAAGCTCTCGAATGGCTATCAGTCATAAGACTAACGAATTTAGAGATTTCATAGGACTGACAAATTCGATGCACAGAATATTGATCGCTAAGACGTTCATCCAGGTTATATTGAGCGTGCATCTGATAAATACAAAATCAATAACTTAATTATTTGCTTCCCTTTCCTCACATGAGTGCAGAATAAGTGGAGATTAATGGAATCCAATTGGATGCGGACGTAACCAATTCCTGAAATTTATTTGATTAGCCGTCGGTTCCACTGGAAATATATGCGGAACTGACCCTTTGAAGTAAACCAATCTCCGTGTTGGGGACTGAAAGGCGAACCATTCACTGAGAATGGATGGAAATGAAATAACTTTGGCACCCATTTCACCAAAACTACTAAACCTATTGAAGATATATTCAATTAATTATAGAAAAGTTGGAGAAAGGAATGACTGGACGGACCGCTTGTACCCAAAACGCTGGCATTTTTGAACATATGAGCGAATTTGTACTTATTTTTGGTTATGTCTCGAATATATTCAAAGTCCGACTGAACCCAAACCTAATATTGAAATTTTTAGAGAATATTTGGTCACAAATTAGATGATTAGTAATTACTTCCTGAAGAAAGACGACGTCATAGATGTGTTCCGCCAAATGTTTACCAATTAATTCAATTCTTTCTTTTCTATGTTTGGACACAAACTTAAGTCCCCTAAAGTCAGTGGAATCAGTATAAGTGTTAGGACTGTGATTACGAAACTTATTTTTCATCCCTTTCCCTCGATTCTCAACTTTCAAGTCTAGACTATTCTGTAATATAAGAACCTTTTCCTATGATTTCATAGCTTTTTGTAATATTTCATAACTTTGTTTAATTGTCTAAATTGAATGTAAAATAATAGTAACATTAATTCGGGTCTTGGCTCTCATGAAGAGCGCAACCATTCTATAGAAATTGAGATCTCAATAAATGTAAATTTTTGTAAACAGAATGACCCGTCTCATAATCATTTTGTCCCTGGAACCAAATTTCATAACATAAGAGTAGTCATAAAATTCAAAGTAATTGTTGATAATTATTAAACTAAAATGATCTAGCACTAGACAAATGAATCATGAAAGTGAATTAAAAAGAACTAATTATAGAATCTAGATCGTTTTATGAACCATAACAGAATTTTATAAAGAATTCATTTTTATTGTAGTTGCTCTTTTTTAAGAGTGCAAAAAGTTACAAGATGATGTTCGAATGTGAGGCAAATTGTCTAATTAATTGCAAGACTTTCTAACTTTAAAACAGACCTAGCCCAATTCATTGACCTCAGGGGTATTAGAGGGGTCTAAGTTTTTTGTTGAAAATTTAGAAGAGGTATAGGGGAAGGGTATAAGATTTTCTCGCGATCACAGTGGGGTTATTGGAAATTTTTCGACCTCACGGGGAGGTTCCCGAGCCATACCCTCTCTCAATGCCTGCTTTTATTAAAGTAAATCATCTTTTATTCAAAATACTTAACAAACAACTGTTTAAACAAAATTTGTTTGAATTGAATTTCAATCCATTTTTATTTATTTATTGATTGAGAAATTTGTAGCCATTAATGAATGATTTGAATGATATATAGAGTTAATTAATCTATTAATTGAGGCCAAACTCAAAATAATAGTGGAATCAGCCATAAAATAGTGAAATTTAAGTGATCTAGTATAATTTTAAGATAAGGTAATCACATTTTAGCTTAAATGAAATGTATGGCAACTATTCTGTTATAGTCTTAGATCTGTTCCCAATCTTATGTCATAAATAAATTGATGTGAAAATTAAGTCAACTTTTATTTAATTAATGAATTAATGATTAATCAATTGTGTGACTCACCAGACATTTAAAGTGAAAATCTTAAGATTTAATTCATTGTTTTGATCCAAACGGGTGTCCATAATATCGTAAATAATTAACTCGGAGTTAATTAAATCAGTTTATAATAAATTTTTATTATGAAATGCAGTTAAACAGTGAGTCAGTCATAACACCAGTTTGTTATCAAAACAAATGCTTTAAAATACATCGACTGAAAGACAGACATCACTACAAAACTATTCAATACATTAACGACATCTCTGAGTCTCTCTCTCTCTCTCTCTCTCTCTCTCTCTCTCTCGCTCTCTCAATCGTTTTTGTTGATGGGTTGAATGTCAGCCGGGAACTTATCGCCCCACCGACTGATTTTAGCGCATCGATAGGTGTGTCTGAATTGATTGAATCACTTTTAGAGTAAATATTTTTTAAGGAATAATTACTTTTCGTGTTTAGCTTTTGTGATAATAACTTCTTTAAGCTGTCCATCACTACAACAAAAACGACAAATAGCTCTGTGATGACCAGTGAGGACGGGTTGAACTATTCGGGGCCACGACTTTGTTTCTATTTTTGTTTCAATCTTAAAAACTTGACTCAAAATTTTCCTAATTCTAAAATTACCGGACTGTCGGTTCCCCTTTCGAAGTACGACATAGGAAAACCTCTCTTTCCTGGTCAGTGCGTTCTGCGAATGCATTTATAAAAATTAGAAATCCATGAGAAAAAAAATTTGGTAACCTTTTGACCGAATCGTAACGGATTGTGAGACACTTCGAAGTTGCAAAGAACCGGACCTCTGGAGGACTGTCGCGGACACGTCATGTCGTGCGAACACTGTATTTAAATAAAACATTTAATTTTATTGAATTAGTCATAAGTTGATTACCGGGGAAACTATTGTTGCTTCAGTTCTATTAAGATCAAGGGATACGTCTCTGCTCTCAAAATCAGATTTGATATCAGCGGTAATCTTATGACCAGACAACTGAAGGATGAGATTTCTGGCCTCAAGAACTGCTGCGAATCCGGCGCGAGAGCCGTGTTCTACAATGACTAACATGTCTTGAGTTTTGTGCCACAGATTCTCGATTACATGAATTCGATTCTTGGCGTCGGGAATGTCCAGCAATGAAAAGGCAGAGACAACTAAATCATATTTAATCTGTTTTCAAGTCTTTGGTTAATATATTGAACCAATAATTGGAGTCAACTCACGGTATGAGAAACCGGTAAATATTGTCGATAAAAGACCGGATCATAAACTGGTTTTTTGTCCTCTTTTCCGCTCTGAAGGAGGAGTCGCGAAATTTCGTTCATTTCTTTAGATATGTCGACACAGAAAAACTCATCGAAGTGTTTGGGCCAGACTTCTTCTGCCGCCCAAATGGTTGTTCCCAAACCCGATCCGAAATCGAATAAAGTTCGGGGCTTAAAATCCGGGGCATCCCTTTCCATCTGAAGATGAAATCAATTAATTTCAATCCACAAAATATTAGTTTCTATTGTTTACTCCGCGGAAAACACTAAGCAGTGCCGCGTAATTAGCGGGCATTCGGGACGCCATATATGATATACACGAATACTCGTCGTATCTTAAAATTGAAAATTCCATAAATTATTGCTTCGATTAAAGGGATATCCACTCAATTGGCTGATGATTCAGAAGCGAGTCTTTCAAACTTTTATCTAATTTTCTTTTTCTCTCTTCAATCACTTGATTCCTCTCCTCTTCTGTTAGACCTTTCAAATTGATTCCATCTGCAAATGATGTCATCATTTCAGATATAATTCGAAAATCAAATCTTTGAGTAATTGAGTTATACCTTTCATAGCTATCCTTTCTTTGATTTCTTGAGCTTTGAGTTGAACTTCTTGTGGTTCGGGCGGTAATTGATGTGAAGTAACTGTTTTGAACATTTGGTTCACATCTTCTTTAAACTGATGGCAATTATATTCTGAAATAAAACTATAATTAATTGTTTGAAATCTATTGTATAGAAGTTTACTATTGATTAAGTAAAGGGCCGCCGACTCCAGTCTTGTTGGCAGTGAAACCGTCGGTATATGTCTGCGGCCGGCGTGCAGTCGATATCGGAGTCCGGTATCGAATTGAGTGCTGACATCGGATTCAACGGTCGCCACATATTTCGCTTTACTTGATATCAACTAAAATTAATTTCAGTTAAACTCTGTTTCAATTTTGAGGTCTTTCTCTTACTCTTAAGCATTTCCACCGATTCTTATCGAAGTCTTTTAAAATTTTAAAAATAAGTTTTGAACGGATTTGCATTTCAGTGAATATATTGTCTTTTCATATAAACCGTAACAAAAATAAGAGCGGAAGAGATGTCACTATTTTAGGGAAATAGCAGTGAATAGGATTTTCTCAAAAGTTTTACTTTTATTCTAAATAATTATTATTAACTAATTATTGTCTATAACTTACAAATTCTATATTATAATCTAGAATATATATCATTTTGAGAGGAAAAATCTAGATTATTTCTAAAGTATGATGACTGCCCCCTATGACTGATTAGCAAGATCATATTTCATGATTTAGTTCCTAAAATTCGAAAAATAAAAAATTAAAAAATTGCAAGTTTTTAGCTTTTGCTATGAGATTTCAATATCTGGGGCCTGAAAAAAACATGGTACTCTGAGGGATTACCAAGAGCCACGGTTCTTAAAACATAGTGATGCTCAAAGGGGAGGGTATAGGTAGGGGTATTTTTACTGGAGTATGTTCCCGACCTCGGATCACCAAAATAACAATTTTTCTGGTTAAGGGACTAAATTGAAGGCCTAAAAATTTGGGCAAATTTTCAAAATTTGTCGAAAAATTTAGTGGGGGCGGGGGTTAGGTTAGGGGGTCAAAACTCCTCGCATTCATATCATTCGGTTTTTAGAAAATTTTAGGAGGGGTCCAAAAATTGACGGAAATCTTTGGGTGATTATTTTTCCCCTGAGTTCGGGAAAATTGTCCGTTCGGTGATCCGAGGTCGGGAACATACCCCAGTGTGGAAAACTTTGGGTATCACTCGTTAAGAGATAATTGAATTCTTTACTTCTTTTTTGTTAAAAACAATTTATTTTAATGAAAATAATTTTCAAAATCAATGTTTGCTTTGATTATAAACTAAATTTAATTATACTTCTGTTGTCAAGTTTATTCAAATAAAATGTTTAAAGGAGCAAGGTCATGGTAAAGATGATGGTAAACGGCTAATAATGATCTTTTATTCAGATGAGATATAAGTATTGGAAAGTTATTAAACAAATTAATAGATTTATTAATCTTTTGATTTGATATTTCAATGTTTAAGAAAACAATTTTATAATTTACTCAAAATGTGAGCACTTTTTCTGGATCTCCTTCAAGAGGGACTTCCCTTCATCTCTAGTCTCAGCGAATTGAGTGCATTTGTGAGCAGCCATTTGAGCCAATTTGAGTTCTGCGCGACTCAAATGATAATTGGCTAAAAACTTGTAGGCGTGAGACAGGTCTGAACTGGTATTCATCTGCACCGGGTCTGTACTCTCCGTATTGGAAGCGCGAGCAATAAAATCAGTGAAAGCAACGGCCGCTTTGTTGTCTTCGTGGAGGCGCTCGTAAAGTGAGGCCAAACGGAAGAGAGCGAGTCCTCCGGCCTTCCAATAGCACTTAATGGCGTCATTATTTCTGTCCAACTTCTCTAATGTCTCTCCCGTTGCGATCATCATTCGGGAGTCATTCGGTCGCAAAGAGTGGGCCACTGAGTAGTAGTACAGACAATAAGCCGGCATTTTTAGAATCTCATAGGTCTGTCCCAATCCATACCACGCTCTATAGTCTCGTTTATTACATTTGATGGCTGAGCGATAGGCTTGAATGGCAGCCCCGGTGTTCTTCATTTCCATATATTCGTGTCCCATAAGAGTCCAGGCACTCAAATGGCGGGGATTTAGTTGAAGGGCGCGCGAAAAGTATACCACAGCTTTCGGGTGTTGTGACCGAAGACTATAGAAGTTTGCGATACAACAACAGGTCTCGACGCGGAACGGGTCGATATCATTGGCCGAATGCGCTAAAGAACTCAATTCTGTTCGCATTTCTTTCACATAAAGTAAATTACTGTAAATATCCATAGCGTCGAGTCGTGACGGGTCTGACTGACGGACGCGACGGAACAGATCAATGGCTCCGTCCACGTCTCGTAAGTTGTGTTTCGCGATCGCGATCTGAGTCAAGAGATAATTACAAGAAGTGAACCATTGCTCTAATGATGTGTAGAGTTGGAGCGCCTCTTCATTCAATTGAAGCTCCAGATAAACAGCGCCTAAGAACAGCTTTTTGAACCAATGTGTGGGCAGTTCCAGTGCGTCCAACTGTGACTTCTCGTCGATTATGAGCGACAATTGATGCCAAGAACACCAGTTTAGAGGATCGGCGCTAATACTTTTGGACAATATTTCTATGGCTTCCCAATTGAGTTCCAGTTTAAGCAAAACAATTGCGTAAACGTATAGTAAATACGAATCGCTTCGGAACTCATTATCAGAACCATAGAGTTCTTGTAATTCGTTCTTCAGTTCAGTAAACAATTTAATAGAAGAATCAGTTGCCATACAATTGGTTTCTGCCATTCTGTCCAATCGCTTCTTCTCTGCCGATAGATATCGAGAATAGAAATAAAGAAATTTAATTTCACTGACGGCCGAGTCTTTCGTGAAGAAAGCGGTTCTCTCGAACTCATTCAAATCGTAACAACTTTTGGCCAATAGGTATATCGGGTCACAGAAAACAACACTATTGGTCAGCGAACCGGAGGAATAACTTGTTGTCTGCCAACCATTGGTAGTATTCATGTCTGCATTTGAGTGATGACTCTCTTCAATAGTCTTTGTCAGTGAAACCAACAGTTCTGACGACCATTTCGACGATTGTTTGAGTCCACGGACAGCACTCTTGTTATAACACTGGAGCAAATCGTTTCGCATTACTTCCAAATCCATTTTGTCTGCCAATAGGTCTTGAATTTAGTCGAAAGCAAAGACTTCACACAATTTTCACCGAAAGCGGTCTTCAATTCAAAAATATCAACAAATCTAACGTCAAATACAGTAAAACAAAGTTATATAATGTTTGAGCACTTCTTCGCTCTTCTCTTAAAAAATTTTGGGATAAAAAGATAATATGTCTGTAGTGGTTAACCTTGTTCATTTTTTAAAGGGAATTACTCTAAATTTTATAATTAAATGGATTAACAAAATTAAAATGACTTTTAATTAGATTTGAGTGAACGACGAGTTGTTATTTAGTGTCACATAATATATGAATGGCTGATAAATATCACTCTCAAGACGTTTTGAAGACGAGTTAATGACGACAAATGTAAACAATATATTAATCCAATTGTTTTAATTGATCCCAAATATTGAATCCGATTCCACTTCTTTTATTTGGTTATTTGTCTTTTCAACAAATTGTGTTTTCAATCAAATAAATGTCTTATTAGTGAATATTTGACATTAATTTCCTCTGATTTGAGTTCATCTGAACTTCAATTTGACTCAATTCAAGAGAAGTGTTCAAAAACTGATCCAAATCTGAATTAAAGTCTGATTTTGTTAAATAATGAATTGACGGCACGTTATTAGAGAAGTGTTTGTTTTAAATCGTGTTTAAATGGCATCAAATTATTTAAAAAACTTGGTTTTAATTAATATTTGAATTTTGAAAAACTATCAAAACTATCATTAATTGTCATTTTTGAAGCAAATAATGGCTTTAGTGAAGAAGAGACGAATGGGAGCTAAAGATCTCTACAATCAATTCGATAATTGTTTTACTTTTAGCCACAATTTTAAAGCAAAGCATAGGTTTGAAAATCTGTTGTCTTCGCGTTACCACAGATTAAGGACTCAATCAAACAAACAGTTAAAAGACTATAAATTATTATGTGATCCAAAATGGATGGAAAAGTTCTTAAACGGTGAGGTAGAGTCTCATTACTACACATCAGAGAAATCCCATAATGTGGTAGACTTTGTCAACTCCCGATTCATCGACAACAGAGGCCTACGAAAGGCACAGCTCTCAGAGGTGTTCGCAGTCCGTCATCTCTTGACTAATGGCCTTCTTCGGGAACAGGTCTTTGGTTGTAATTCGTTTAATAAAGTGTTTTCTTCCCAGTGGTTGAATGAACAGCAGGTGATCTTCGGAACCAAATGCAATCAAGTATTGTCTCGAGACTCGACTCATATTTTCCATAATTTATTAATTAATGGCTTTCTTTCCAAAAGTTGATAGTTTTAAATGTTTTTAATCAAAAACAACATTCAATTCCAACTCTGAAGAGTTCAGTCAAATCGATAGAAGCGGAGAACCCGTGCGGTATTCACGCCATTCAGTTAAACCCCTCCCGTACTCTGTTGGCCACCGGAGCACAGAATCCGAACGATGTGGCCGTTTATCGATTGCCAACTTTAGATCCGTTTTGTGTCGGAGAAGTGAGTTCCCAATCATTTGACTTAATTTAAAGAAAATAACTTATTTTGATTGAAAGGGCGCTCACTCTGATTGGATATTTGACATGACCTGGTTGGACGACCAGTTCTTAATCTCAGGCTCTCGGGACTCAACTCTCGCTCTCTGGCGTTTCGATGAAAACGACGATAATCTTAAACAAGTCACTGATTTATCGGTTCCGGGTTATAGTCATAGAGAGCCACTGGTGACTAAAGTTTGTAAAAATGCTGAGAAAATTCGAGCTCTGATTTACAATAAGAAATTGGAAGTAAGAGATCCGTTGACAACGATTTTTATTTCTTCAAACATTTTACCGTTGATTTTGTTCAGGAAGTGGTTGCGCTGTCTCTCAACTCGAAACTCCATTTATTCGACTGTCAAAGTCTTAGACAGAAGTTACCGTCTATTGATCTGCCCTCCAATGCCGAAAACGTATGTCTGTCTCAACAAAGTGAGGCCAATGTGTATGCCGTCGGCTCCAAATCAATGGTCACTTTATTCGACGCCCGAAATATGAAACCAATCGATAAGATTTTGTCTAAAAATCAGGGCTCAGGCATCAGATCTCTTAGTTTTCATAACGAATTACTAACAATAGGAACGGGTTATGGAACGGTTCTATTCTATGACATTAGAGCCAATAAATATTTGGAAAACATTAGGGATAACACCAAAGAGTATTCGTATCTGAAGGCCAGCAAAGGATTTGTCGTAAGTTTCTGTTTCTCAGTTGTCATACAATCGACTCATTTGTTGTTTCAATAGTTTCCCGAAGAGTTTTTCAGTGATATGTTCTTCCAATTGGAGTACACGCCCGCCATTTACACCCATCAATACGATGCTTCTAAAACACGGCTTTTCGTTGCGGGCGGACCCCTTCCGGCCAACCTTCAGGGCAGTTATGCTGGTCTTTGGGCATAACTTCTAGTTTTATGCGTTATTTGACTGAACGCTAAAAATATGGTTTTAATCTATTTTCGACTAATTTTATAAATTGTTTTCATAAATATTGTAAAAATGTATTCATTTCTGATTTAATTTTATTTTAACAAAAATTACATTTATTTCCAAAATATTTCTTTTATTTCGTTCGATTAAAAATGATTGCAATTATTCTGAGCTCTCCTTTAAATAACTGAATCCAATAATAGTTGGATAGCAGAAAATGATCAAGATCATTCACTGCCATTCACTTGAATGCATTTATATCATAGCCTATGATTCATAGGTCATCAAACTCAGACAGAGGGGAATAGGGAGTGGGTGGTTTTTCCAAAATTTTTCGCTGACAGGGAGATATGGGCTATCCTCCCCCTTGATGACCTCTGATTTATATTGAGCAAGGACATTGGGGACATTGAGGACATTGACTATAGGGGACAACAGATGTCACTCAGGAGTGTATTTCTTCGAACATATGACCGAAGTTTAAAAATGTTTGGAAATAAAATTGTTTTGAATTTAAAGCGAAATATTTTTTACAATAATTTCAATGTTTTTATTAAATCAAAATTCAGTACAAAATCACAAATAAGCGGTTCCTTCGCTTTTGAGGACAAATCCATAAAAATATTGAACTCTTCTTATTCTGCGGACGACTGGACTAATGTTAATCCAAAACTTCTCTCTTTTATTGGTCGCAATCTTTATCTGAAAGCCGGGAATCCGTTATTCTTATTGTCCGAATCGATCCGACATTTCTTCAAAGATTATGACTGTTTTGTGTTCAACAATCCGGTGGTAGACTTGAACTCAAACTTTGATTCCCTTCTTATCCCAAAAGACCACATTTCCCGTCAAAAGAGTGACACATATTATGTAAACAAAGATTATGTTCTTCGGTCGCACACCAGTGCTCATCAACACCACTGCCTTCAAAACAATTCCTCTTCTTTTATATGTATTGCAGACGTTTACCGAAGGGATGAAATCGATAGAAGCCATCACTCAGTCTTCCATCAGTTCGAAGCCTTCAGACTATATAACAGATCACAGGTTTTGTTACACTTTTCCTGAATTTCTTTTCTAATCAAACATTTGTTGTCTTTTGTCGGCAATCAGTTGAATGAAAAGGGAATCAAAGAGATGTTTGACAAACAAATGTCCAAAACTGAATCAAAACAAGAGAACCACAACAAAGATGCGGTGGAAGTGATTGAAAAGCAAATGAAATATACGATTGAATCGTTTGTCAAATACCTAATGGGAGAAGACATCCAAATGCGTTGGGTGTCGGCGTACTTCCCGTTCACTCACCCGAGTTGGGAACTGGAGATCTTCTATAACGATAAATGGATGGAAATCCTGGGCTGTGGTATTGTTGCGCATCAATTGCTTTTGAATGCGGGCCACTCCGACAAAATTGGTTGGGCTTTTGGGATGGGTTTGGAGCGGTTGGCAATGATTCGCTACCAAATACCTGATATCAGACTCTTCTGGAGCACTGACTCTGGATTTTTGTGTCAATTCGAAAGCGCCAAACATTTTGATAAAATCCGTTATAAACCGATTTCAAATCACCCGCAACTCATTTTCGACATTTCCTTTTGGTTACCCAAAGAGTTCCTTTGGTGTGATAATGACTTCCACGATGTGGTTCGCAATTTCGGGGGTGACCTCATAGAACAGGTCAAACGATTTGATGCCTACACTAACAAAGAGGGAAACACTTCTCATAGCTATCGAATTGTGTACAGAAGTCACGAAAGAATGTTAACCAAAGATGAGGTGAATGTCATCCATAAGAATATCGAGTCATATGTTGTCAACCAATGGAAAGTCAAAATCAGATGATTTGTTTGAAAGAATAGACTTTTGGTTAAAATCTTGTTTTTTATTGAATTCAATAGTCATTTAACGAATCACAGAATCGATAAAAATTTGAAATATAATGAATTCACGCAAACAGTTATAACAGTAAAGGTTTCCCTTAGAATGTGAGGGCTTTCACTCCCAGTTCAACAGTCTTTTCAATGGATTTGAGATCAATTTAATAACAATAAGTGTTTAAATATCAGTAAATTTTTCAGATTTAATAACAAATAATAATATTTTAATAAAATTAACGATTGTTTTGATGTCGAAATTGAGGGCAATATTTGGTTAAACTCAACATTTTTTGGCTCAAATGATATGCTTTAAAGTTATTGATTTCAATCAAAATGATATATTGCAGGGGTTGGCACTCTTTGGGTATCTATCTGTGCTCTATTGCCTTATAATTACTATTGGACACCCCATACACATTAGGAAAGACCTTTGGTTAAAAAGTATTTTGTTTGAGTTAGAGATAGTTTATTAATCAACCTGGATAAATATTAAAAATGTGCATAAACTTGCAAATTATTGGTCATTCAATAAGTTTATAAAAATATAACTCATAAAAAAGATAAGAAAATGGGGTTTAATATAAACTGAATTTTGGTCAGAATTTGTCATCTCATCGATAATCGGATGAATGGCGAAGAATAATAAGTCTCCGAATTCTGACACTTCTATGGATTTGATATCAGTCACAATCAAATACAATAATACAAAATAATGTCCTTTCTATGCATTTGTCCATAAAATGCATGAATTCGGACATTATTTGAGTTAAACTTTGGTTACGATTCAAAACCAATAGAGTTATGGAATGAATGCTTGAATGCTATCTTTGTTTTGTAAAAATTATGAATTATTCACAAATGACTTATTCAATAGCATTCGAGCCATGGATTAGTTATCATATGAGTTGGTTGTATGTCAACCACCGATGAAACCTTTCTTAGTATAGTTGAGAGCAATGACTGGTTATTGTTGTGGTGGTTGTGTTTGTTGTGTCTGTTGTGCAATATTCTCGTCATTCCGGACATCGGATTTGAGTTTAACGAATTCCCTTGCTACTTCGTCATTCGACCGCTGCGACAAAATACGAAGGATCGTCCACCCGGTCTCATCCATATGAATCCTTCGACCAAGAGGCAGCCAGCAAGCACAACTACCCTGTTCAATAATATCTCGCAGTTGCATAATGGCAACGCCCACCAGTCTGTCATCTCTGGCGAAACAATAATCTTTGACAGCGATGTGGAGCTCAAAAGAAGTCGGTTCCTCTTCATTGCCGATTATACTTTAAAAGTGTAAATAAGAGGTGAAAATCACAAAATTCATTAAATTAAGGAAATGCTTACAAATGGAAGGTTTCGTTATATTTTGGGGACCAGTTGTTGTTCTTAGACTTTGTCGCGAATCTTCTCTTCTTATCGCTCAGATGGGGTCCAATCATATTGACCTCAACGAAAGGCCTAAACATACTGGTGTTCGGCCACTTGAGCTCATTACAGGCCACGACTTGAGCGGAAAAAGCATTTTTCAAATTAGAATTCAATGAACTCTCAGTTGAAGAATGTACTGACTTTTAACAGTTATTTTGTGTTCACCGGTTCCCGGGTGTGTAAACAAATCCACTTGAATTGAAACGTCTCCCACTGGACCGTCTTCTTGTGTGGGCAGATCTATTTGAGATATATTTTTGAGAAGCGGAACTAAGCCTCAGATAAGTACCTTGTTTCGTTTGAGAAGTTACAAAAGTTTTGATCAGTGCGTCAGTGGTTTGTGTATATAAGGAGAGTGCGTATCGCAGTGACTGTAATTCTGAGCTCTTTTCAAGGAATGTCTTTTTAAGGCCATTACCGCCGGCGTGGAAGTACTGCTTTATGGTCTCCAAAGCGATGTCCAAAACAGCGCATTGTTTTGGACTCAAATTCTTCTCAAACTGAAGCGACTATAAAACAAAAAATCTATTAAATAAATGAAATACTATTTGATTGAAAACCTCCATAACTGCCAGAGTTGGCAAACGATTGGCTGAAACGTGATTCCGGAAAAGTCGAGAAACGTCTTCTATTTTGGCATTTGGCAAATTCTGCAAGATTACATTCTTCTCTGTGATCGGGGGTAAGACAATAGATTTCTCCAACGTATGCATAACTATTTTCCACAACTCTTTCAAAAGTCTCTTCAAAACAGTTCTTTCACAGAATTGGGCGAACATTGAGAGCTTTCCGTCCAATAAATCCATTAACGGATGAAGAATATGATCGGCATCGGCAGCCACTTCCTGGCTGTTACGCATCGCTTGATTCGCTTGAGAGGAACTACCACTCGAGCCTTTTATAGAAGTCAAAAGACCTCCCAATTCATGAACACTTTGTTTTATAGTCCCCTCCAAACTGTCGAATAATCAAATTATAGAATTAATGCATATATTCTCATATATTCCTTCAAAGACTAACAATTTATATTCAAACTGCTTTGAATCTAATTTTGTCTCTAATTCAGAGGCCATCAAGCTCATCGCTGACAGAGAGGGGGGGCACGGGCAGGGCTTTTCACCAAAATCATGGCAAAATCCTAGGGGGTATAGTCCGGGTTTTCACCGGTAAAAAGTGGCCGTTTTCGGCTAAATTCAATAATTTTTGGGCTTTATTCCATTCAAATTATCCTAAACTCAGTTTAAATCCAGTTTTTCGGTTAAATTATCAAAGAATGACCGCCGCGCGGGAGGGGGTTCTAAGGTAGATTTCCAAAATTTATCTCGGGATATACCTCTTGATGACCTCTGCTTTAATATAATGAATTCCAATTATTTTCAACGAAAGGATTTTTCCTCAATTGATCTAAAAGTCAAATAATAATACCTTTTGGCAAATATTGCACTCAATTCGTCGAGAACTCCATTCAGGGTTTGTTGTAATTCTTTAAGAATATTGGCGGCGTCCGACTCCAACTGTTCCCAAAGTA
Organism: Punctoribates punctum; assembly: GCA_034698165.1. Lineage (NCBI taxonomy): Eukaryota > Metazoa > Arthropoda > Arachnida > Sarcoptiformes > Punctoribatidae > Punctoribates > Punctoribates punctum. The sequence continues at coordinate 2,921 of JAQGBD010000879.1, read as the reverse complement.
TTACATTTAATGGTTTAATCAATAAATGAGTTCAACTAATTGATAGATACATACCTTCTCTCCGCCCATCGATTCAAACATTTTTTCCAACTGAACCCTCAGTTGTTGGATATTATTCATTAAAATACACGCCTTTTGAACAAATAAAATATTCAAATAAGTAATCTTGAATCTGATAATCTCATCGATTAGTCATTGCCAGTAAAGGGATATACTCACAGTTTTCTCCTGACCGACATAGTTATGGAACTCTTTCTTCACGATATCTGCATAAGCCGTCAATACTTTAACAATAGTTTTGGCGAATCTCTTCATATATCGTTTGACGATCTCTGGGTCGGGACACTCCAGTTTACTGATCACATCAAAGCATTGCGTTAATTGAGTGAACACATCCACCACTGAGTTTGAGAACAGCGAGTGTTCCGAACTTTGTTGAAACTGAATCCAAATTAAATCAAAAACTTATTGAATGAAAGATTTTTTGAGACTCAAGACATACGTTATCTTTTTTATCTCTCAAGAAGGCACTGTTCAGATACTCTAAGGAGACGTCGTCGTTCTCATTGAGCCATTGCATCACAAACGGCTCAAACCATCTGACGGCGCAAATAGCAAATCAATTAATTGAATCCAAGATTGAATTTGTTGGTTTCTTACGCGGGATATTCAGGTACCGATCCTTTGAATTGTGGCACATCCTTGCAATATGTGTTATAAAACCACTTGACTTTGAAGTGAAGGTTCATGTAGGCCGAACTCCTGCAGAACCTGTTCTGTTCGTGTTCTTCCAGAGCATACTTCATATCGACCGCGAAAAGTGTCCACATTGTGGCCGCACTCAAGTGTCCGATATTTAATTCCTGAGGAAATCTTTTGACAAATATTTTAATTAATATTCTGAGAAAACAAATAAGAGTTAAGTTACTGATTGAGAACTGGAGAGTAACTGTTTTTGTCCTCTTCTATCACCGAAACCATGAGTGCAACTAATTTATGCCAAAAGTCAAGATTCTGAAGACTGGGTCCGTGGTCTTCCGTTCCCTCTTTCTTTTCATTTGGATCGGTTTGGAATTCTCTGCCATAGAGTTCTGTGCAGTTCTCAAACAAGAATTGATAGGTTGATCTCAAACAGGCTTTGGCACAGTCTTTGACAACAGTGCTGGCTCGGGGAGGGCTCGACAGCTCCTGGACTTTCATTCGGAAGAACGTAATGCTTGTCAAGAGATCTACAGTTGATTTTAAATCTTGTAACTTTTCTGGAGTTGACGCCGGGAAGTTATTCTGTGTTACAAATAAGTTAACATTAGATGTGAATTAAAAATTTATAGACATTGAAATCTAAGCTAAACTTACCCTGTACATCGACAAATCGATCCGCAGAGAATTGTGTAACTGATCCAGCAATTTGACGAACTTTTCTTTCTGTTAAAATATTTTTTTCCCATTAATTATAGACTCAAATGAATCGGAAGTAAATAAAGAGTCTGTACCCCGAAGTTAGAGGCGGCGAAGCGATCACTGGCCGATACAGCAGAGGAGGCGGCCGTATGGGCATAATATGCGTTTATGTTGGCCAACAAAGTGCTCATCACAGCGGGAACGCCCTGACACAAGTACTTTGTTGAGAGGCAGTGGAAATGTCTGCAAATGAGATCCATGAGATACAGTATTTACAAGAGAATGGCGGATCCCTACGTCATCGCCTGATATATCGATTCGATGCCATATCTCATCGCAAACTCGTCCACTATTTCTCGCGCCGGATAATCAAAATACACTTTCCAGGCGTCGTCCTATCAATCAATACATTAATTATTCACTTCATTTCAATCGACAAAACCAATTGAATCACAAATAGTGAGTTTGAGTGTAATAGAAGTAGCTTGCTTATTCAAATCAAATGCAAATCTAATTTTTCAAATTCAAGTGTCAAATATTTATTTATTTAAGCTTTAAAAATTGAACAAGAACATTTCATCAATAATTTGATATTGAAAATACTGAGCTAAAATTTTGATCTGTAAAAGGGGTAGCATGTTAAATTTGCAAAAAACCTATCCATGTTAATTGAATTTAAACTGCATTTCGAGCAAATAAGTTGACGAATAGACGGCAATCGTATGAATAACATTCAGTCGCATGACTTCATCGGATTCAAGTGACTTAACAATCATATAATAAGCAAAAGAATTCACTCATGAGGTCACACAACTGGTCAGCCATACAAAAGAATTAGACTCTAGAGTCTAGACATTTAAAAGAACAATATTCATAACTTTTGCCAGAATCTATGTCCTAGATCAGTCATAAAATAAGATATCGATTGGAGAAAATTGCATTAAAGACGCGAAAAAGAAAATTTGAAGAATCATAGAATAACTGACTCTACGCTACTCTTTCTAAATCAAATAAAATGAATATATACTTGGTCATATAAATTAATTAAGGATATTCTTTCTTTTAGAGCTCAATATTTAATTTAACGCTTCGGAAGAAAATAAACGATAAAAAATAAAATCAGACGTCTTTCGAGAGATTTAATTAAATAATTTGAGTTATAGTTTCGAATAAATTTGTCGTTTATTTTGTTTGTTTGAGAAATATTATCAGGAAATACATTAATCCTTATTTAGAGACTAATATTTAGAGAAAGACTGAGCGCCGGATAAATATTTCTGGTTTTCATGTCATGAAAGTGTTGTTCATTTGAGGCCTTAAAGGCCTTCAGTCGACTCCTTTAATATTTCGATGAGAAAAGAGATGAGAAAAATGTTGGACACAAAGGAATACAACAAATCGAAGGATTATTATTAGCACCAAATAAAACGATTCAATAGAAAATAATAGAAAAATAGTGGTATTTAAAAATTATCAGAGCATAAAAAGAGAGGCCTATGCCCATCCTATTCCGAGCCTAT
>JAQGBD010000878.1:0-21884 GCA_034698165.1 Punctoribates punctum | reverse complement strand
TGAAATTTTTGAAAAATTCGAAAAAAAATCACCAAGGAGTGTTTCAAACACCTTGGTCTATCAGACATTCCTATCCTCATTTTTGATGTAGAGTTCATATCAGGTCTCAAAATCGCCCGCGCTAAAAAATTGGTCGACCATCAGATTATTTGTATAGTTATACTTCCAAGATACTTCCAAATACTTCCAAGATACTTCCAAAGATTTCAAAAAGATTTCAATAAATGTTATAAATGTTTAATAAATTTGTTTGAATGGCATTATTCGAGTCAATAAATTGATAATTAGGTGAGTTTAGGAAACCCCTACACAATCTATGGCCTGTTCTTCACGATAAAAAAGTTTTCGAAACTATCTTTGATTTCCTTTAGTTTTCGTGCGGAGGAAACAACACTTCCTCTGATTTGAGTCTCATCCAGTTCATTATTCATTATTCACAAATTTTCAGAAAGTTATGGACTCTTTTAGGAAAGGAATTTAATTTTCACTGAAATGGAATTAAAATTCTTAATTATTTTGGTTTTAATTAACTTTTATTGTGAATGTCAGAGAAGACCGACCACTGAATCATTTGATTACATTCGTGACAGTGATTTCGACGACTTCACTGAAGAACCGGACCCGAAGACAAGTGCAATACCAACGGTTGGAACCACACCAAGAAATTTGAATAAATCTGTGTCTGGGATAAGGACTACACGACAGGACATTCAGAGCCCAAAGACTGTCACTTCTAATAAAGGTCTCCGACTTAGAGATCACTCAATAATTCACATTCAATAAGTTTATACAAAATCAATGTTTTTACTGAAAATGATTTATTGTTAAATGATTATTATTTAAATGATCTTGATTAATTTGTCAATTTGTCATCTGGATTGTAGCAAGTACAGCTGAATCGTGGCGGCTTAAACCAAGCCCTGAAGCGCAACCATTTTCATTATCCAAATGGCTTCTCTTCGGATCGATATTTGGATCTTCTCAACAGACGAAGAATACGGACAGTGATGTCGATTATGAGGGCTTCGACGGATGGTATAACAACTTGGGTCAGCCCAGTCTCGGAGCCATTGGTTAGTGAAAACCGTTTATTAATTCAAACTCTTATTAAACTTCAATTGTTTTTCAGAGAAACCGCTCATCCGTTTAGTATTCCCTAAATATGGGGACGGAGTATATCAGCCGTCGGGAGCCGACAGACCGAACCCGATATTACTATCGGAGGCATTGATGAAGGGAGAGATCGGCACCAAATCAAACACTGGAAAAACGGCATTCTTTGTATATTTCGGCCAACAGATAGTCGAGGAAATCCTTGACGCACAGACTGGTGGCTGTCCTCCAGAGTATATGAATATTGATATACCGAAGAAAATACTGTCAGAAGAGGGGCCTTATGTACAATTCAATGAGAGCACAGGGCATACATTTATGCCACTTTTGAGGACAAGATATGACCTGAAGTCGGGTCACTCCACTAACAATCCGCGCCAACAATTCAATGATGTCACGCCATGGATTGACGGCGGACTGGTTTATGGCACTTCCAAAGGCTGGTCCGACGCTTTAAGAAGCTTCAGATCCGGAATACTGTCTTCACATCTCGAAAACAATAAATTTCCGGTCAAAAATGATATACGACTTCCAATGGTGAACCCACCCCCTCCTTCTGGTCCTAATGTTTGGTTAGGAAATCAAAAACCAGAGCCCAGACCACGACTCTTACCATCGAAACGATTTTTTCGTAGGTTTTGACAATTATTAGCGATTTTGGAAATTTATTGCAAACGATTCTCTTTTACAAAGGTTTGGGTAATCCTCGCGGTCATGAAAACCCTTTCCTCCTCACAATGGGAGTGATATGGTTCCGATGGCACAACCATTTAGCTAAACAAATCTCTGACACCCATAAGGACTGGTCAGATGAGAAGGTGTTCAATGAGGCGCGCAAATGGGTTATCGCTTCTCACCAACAAATTGTTGTTAACGAATGGTTGCCCTTATTATTGGGTTATTCCTTACCTCCATTTAAGAGTTATGACCCCAGTATTGACCCTCAGATCTCAAATATCTTTCAATCGGCTGCCTTTCGCTTTGGACACACATTAGTGACTGCGGGTGGTATCAAACGAAACGGTGACTGTTCTTCGGTCGCAAAACTGGATCAGCAGAGAAACAGTCAAATGAATGATCAGATCATCAGAACCTGTAATAGCTATTGGAAACCCATGGAAAACGTCGAAAATAGTTTCGAGCAACTAATTATGGGTCTGTCCTCACAACCGGCTGAAAGAGAAGACAATACTATTGTCGAAGACATTAGGGGCAGTGTTTTCGGACCCTTAGAGTTCACACGAAGAGACTTAATGGCGATTAATATACAGAGAGGTCTCCGATTCGGATCCAAAATCATAATTAAAATTTTGTTTTCTCTTTTTTAGGCAGAGATCACGGATTACCCGATTATTTGACTACAAGACATGAATTAGGTTTGGATGACATCAATATGAGTGGGAAGACTATTGAGGAAATCGCGACAAATCTTTGGAAAGACGTCATCGACAGAGAACCGGTTAAAAAGTCTTTTTATTTTAATATATTATTAATTTTATTCTTAAAATTCAGAATTTGTTGAAACGATTGAAAACTATTTATGAGAATAAAACCGATAAAATTGATGTATGGGTGGGCGGACTCTTAGAGACCACTTTGACTCAACCTGGACAGTTGTTCCGAACAATTATCGCTGACCAATTCAGACGTATCAGAGATGGTGACAGATATTGGTTTGAAAATCACAAAAATAGGTCTCATTTAAAACTTTCAATAATTTTCGCTAATTTTATATTCGATTTCAGATTATTCTCAACCGAAGAGATCTCACGACTAAAACAGTTAACCATTTATGACATAATCCGAAGCGTAACTGAAATTAAAAGCGGAGAAATTCAGCCAAAAGTGTTTCAGTTGCCCACAAGTATGTCTTCCCTCTCAATGCTCTTGCAATTCACAGTTGAATAAGAATATTCTTGAACTCAATTAGGAAATTCAAACCCAATTTCATCGGAATGTATGCAAGCGATGGTCGATTCATATGAGTGCGTGACTGACGTCCAAAACGGGACTAAAGAGATCTGTTTCTCATTGGGAGCCGTCAACAGAAGCAGAGTTATTAACGACAACTGCACTAAAGGCCATACATTTGACTACTTTGATGGAAGTGAACTCAGTTATGGCCTTTCCTTTGTGGCCGTCGGAGTGTTTGGTATCGCATGCCTTCTGACGCTCAAAATACTGGCCGACAGACGCAATGCGACCGAAGAACAGCTCCGGAAGAAGAACTCACGATTGAAACGAATGACTTTGAATGAAGACATCACTTTAGGTCAAACTCTTTACTTCAATGGATTTCTGTTTTACTATTTATCTCATTTTGCAGCTCAAGAATGGGTTAACAAAAAGGAAGGGCTCAGAACTGTTCAAATTCACAGCAAGTCCTCAAAGAAAAGTATTATAATTAAGACAGAGGACGGATCCAAAGCCCTTCGTAGTATTGATTTGAAAGAAGTGAGAGCTGTTCAGCTCTTTGCCAGTGCTAACAGAGCACAGGACTATCTTCTCGTCAAAATTGATAGGGAGTATGATTTGGTAATGAAGTTCGACTCCTATTATGATAGGGAAAGGTTTGCCTCAAAAATTGAACTATTCTTAGAAGAAATAGGAGTCGGAAGAGAAAGGAATGAAATCGATTTGAAGACACTGTTGAACAACGCCTACACTAAAGAGAAGCGACAAAAACATTTGGAACAGTTCTTCAGAGTTGTCTTCTCTCATGTATTGACAATTAATTTAATTTTTGTGCAAATTATTCAATAATTTTGATTAATTTAAAGGCTTTTGGCGTAAAAACAAAGGAAGAGCTGAATGTGAAGACTGCGAAAGAAGTGATTAACACAGAATTGACTCAATTCGAGTTCTCCGACGCCCTATCCATGAGACCCGACTCCACATTCGTTCAGCAAATGTTCGCTTTGGTAGACAAGGATAACAACGGATATATTTCATTCAGAGAGTTCTTGGATATGATAATAATCTTCGCCAAAGGAAGTGCTGACCAAAAGGCAAAACTGATGTTCGATATGTATGACGTGACCAGAAGTGGCAAACTTACTGTCGATGACTTCAAAATGATGATCAAATCGATGCTAGAATTGGCCAATCAGTCCATATCTGCCCAACAAATGGATGAAGTGATTAATTCTATGTTCAGAAGCGCTGGTCTTCGGAGTCGACAGGAATTGACTTTCACTGACTTTCAAAAGCTTTTGGGCGAATATAAGGAAGAACTGGGTTATGCTGAACTCAACTTCGATGGTATTTCCCTCTAAATATGGATTGATATTAACTAATACCATATTCTAATACAGTTGGAAGCGCTCAGGAGATCATCTCTTCGGCGCCAAAACGAAGACAAAGTGCTTTACTTCGAGCTAATGAAACAGTGATCAGAGCCTATAGTTATTTCGGTGGAACCCCTGATCCCAAACAAACTAAACAGAAAGGAAAGACAGAGACTGTGACCTCTTTATTGAGGGTCGAGACACAAAAAGAAGAAAAACGAGGACCGGAGTGGTTGAGAGTGTTTTGCAGACTCGTAGACGAATACAAATTAGACATATTTTGGATCACAATATATACGGCGATCATAGCATTCATTTTCATTGATAAGGCCTACAGTCTGTCCTCTTTTCCTTTGATGTCAATGACCTTTGAAATAGTAATTACTGTTTATGTTGTATTCTGTCCATAGCCTACACATATTTGAGAGAAGACGCAGGACTTCGACAAATCGCTGGATTGGGGGTCACTCTGACCAGAGGCGCCGCCAGTGTTATGATGTTCTGCTTTTCAACAATTCTGTTGACTATGTGTCGGAATATCATAACCTTTTTGAGGGAAACATTTTTACACCGATTCGTTCCTTTCGACGGTGCGGTCAGTCTTCACAAATATATCGCTTTCTGGGGTCTAATAATGTCCTGTAATTGATTCAAATTTAACATTTGATTAATAATCCTGAGATTTATTGTTAATCTGATGACTTAGTGATCCATTCTGTGGGACACGCCATCAATTTTTATCACATTTCCACCCAAAACGTTGACGATATTCACTGTCTTTTCCGAGAATTTTATCATTAGTTAGTTATCAGAGTTTTCTTTGACTTCATTTGGTTTTAAAAATGCTTTCTTCAGTTCCGATGAATTACCGAAAGCCAGTTATTGGGTTTGGCAGACGATTACGGGAGTGACCGGAGTTTTCCTCTTATGTCTTATTATTCTGATGTATGTCTTTGCCATACAATACTCCAGACGTAATATATTCAACGCGTTTTGGGCCACACATAATCTCTATCCCATTCTATACATACTAATGGTATTACATGGGTTGGGACGGGTGGTACAGTCTCCCATCTTCTATAACTTCTTCACAGTTCCCATTGTGAGTCCATTTTTGCGTATTTATCCACAAATGAAAGAAGTTTTGAAAACATTTTAGGTTTTATTCACAATCGATCGACTCATTAGTGTCAGCCGTAAGAAAGTCGAGATCTCTGTAATCCGGGCCGTTTTACACCCGTCCGATGTAACTCATTTGGAGTTCAAAAGACCCCCAGATTTTGACTACAAGAGCGGTCAATGGGTTCGTATCGCATGTTTGGCGCTCAGCTCCAGTGAATACCATCCCTTCACTCTGGCTTCTGCTCCACATGAGGACAACCTTTCACTTTATATCAGAGCCATCGGTCCCTTCACTAAAAACATACGTAAGACATATGATCCGAGCAATTTGGGTCGTAGTCCATATCCCAAACTCTATTTGGACGGTCCGTACGGTGAGGGACATCAGGATTGGTTGAAATTCGAAGTGGCGGTACTGGTGGGCGGCGGGATTGGGGTCACACCATTTGCCTCAATCCTCAAAGACATTGCATTCAAAGCGTCTTTCAATACGAAAATCAATTGCAAAAAAGTATCACTAATTTTATGGAAAGAGAAACAGATTTTAACAATTAATCTGATTTGAGGTATACTTTCTTTGGGTGACTCGAACTCAGAAACACTTCGAATGGTTGTCAGATGTTATTCGTGACACCGAAGAGAAGGACAAATCAAATCTCTTGAGAACTCATATATTTATTACACAATTCTATGAGAAGTTCGACTTAAGGACAACAATGTTGGTGAGCAAACGGATGGCAAACCATCACATTTTTTCCACACAAATCCTATTAAAGCCTAAAACCATTGAAAGATTAACCCTTTTTAGCGAATCTAAAGGCAGTAAATGACTGAACCTTTTGTTTGAATTTTATGTTTCTTAGTATATCTGTGAACGACATTTCCAGAGGATATCAAATAGAAGTCTATTCACTGGACTAAAAGCCAAAACCCATTTTGGAAGACCTAATTTTGGAGTATTTCTGGACTCATTGCAATCGGAACACCCTAATGTTGAGACACATTTCCTTATATATTCACTAAATATCTGTCTGATTGCAGGTGAGCCGAGTGGGTGTCTTCAGTTGTGGACCGGGACCTATGACTGCTGGCGTACAGCAGGCCTGTGAGGCCTTGAATAGAAGGGAAGGCGCGATATTCTCGCATCACTTCGAAAACTTTTGAAAACAATTTTTCCTCGATATTAATCACTTGATTGGACTTTAGTTTTACTTTTTTTCAATGTTTTAGTTTTAAAAAATATTTGCGTTTAAGTACTTATTGAGTGCTTAATAATTAACTCATCGCTTATTTCAATGATTTCTTACTTCAAAAGCGTTTTCTGTTGACTTAATTTTCTTATTATTGTACGAAAAGTAAATATCATTTATTAAATACAAATATTGTATTCAATTCTCAATGAAGTCTTCACTATAACTAACTCCAACGATAGGGGTTTCCACACTATACCTGTTTAGGTCTAAAATTTAGACTCTAAATAAACTAGTTAAACTTTCAAGGCTATTCTTCTCTATTAAGAATCTAATGGCTAACAATCTTGTTCAATTTTTGATTGATCACAATTGTGATTTGCGTCACAACAAACCCCACCTTGAACATTTGATAATAAAGAATATTCCAGTCGGAAAAAAGACCTTGCACGTTTCTCGTGTGAAAAATATTTCAATTTAATGAATCATTAATAAAATGATTAATGAAAAGAAGAAATGCAAATAAGATTTGAGTGAAAAGATTTATTCGATATTTTGATGACTAAATAAAAATGAAAAACAATTGAAAAGCTTTTGAGATGTGTTTGAGATACGACTCAATTGTCTCTTAAATAGTTTTTATTTGATTCGCATTTCAATCGAGTTTCGACTGTTTTAGAGATTTTTGACAATAAGACCGAAAGTAAAACTTAATAAACATATAGAAGAAGAGAAGGGACTGGGAGTAGGCCGTCCAGAACGCAAATGATGGATAGCCGGTGTGCAGACACTTGACAAGAGTGCCGTAGAATCCAAAGACACAGAACTGAAGCAATTGGAGTTGGGTTATGTACTTTTTCCACCAGAGGTACTTCTGGATGTGGGGGCCCAACGCCGACAGAGTGTAGTAACTGTACATAACTGTATGGACTAATGAGTTGAGGACAGCGAACAGTTGGATCGACGGCACATTAAACCGATACCAGAACGTCATCCAACCCAGAATGGGAACCGCCGTGTGATGGTATAAGTGGAGTGTCGTTATCTGTGAGTACTTTTTCCGCAGAACGAAGAATATTGTGTCAAACAAATCGATGAATTTCGTGATGTAATACAAATAAAATGACCAAATCTGTTGCTGCACTCCCGCCGAGTGGTCCTCTTTCGATGGGAATCGGAAGTCAATTAGTGCGGCGCCGTATCGGATCCATTGGAGTGATTGTACAAAGAAGTAGGCGTTGGCCAAAACCATTGCCGTGTTGTATACCATCATAAATGTTCTCAATTCAAAGGGTTCGCGAGATTTCATAAATCGTGGCCCGATTTTCATCACAAATATGAAGTAACTAATCATTATAGTGAGCATAAGCCACGGCCCGTCCCTTATTAGTGGATAGTCTGCCGTACGATAGTCACCGATTTCACGCCAATATTGGTAGAGATAATAGTTTAGTCCAGTGCTCGATAAGTGGTAATCCGTCGCCGCTCTGGACGATGAGCCGTTGGTTGCCATCACTTTTGAATTTATGAATCAAATTTGGAAAATAAACTAAACGTTGAAAGAAAAACGAAAATATGAGAAATTTGGGAAATTCGAGAAATAAAAAGTTGTCGGATAACTTTCACAAGTCTTAAGAGCACTGAATAAAAATCGAGACTTTTTACAGTTTGTAATCAGATTTTCTTATTTTTAGCCAACGTTAGGGTCTTTTCGCCTAAATCTCAATGAAAGTCAGTTCCTGTATGACAGGACTGGCATTTGAGGGCCTACTCTCTAATTCACAATCAATTGAAAACTTAAATATTTAGTTATTTTTTCTCTTTTCGAGTCTAACCTTATTTGAAGGAAATGTGAATATTATTTGTCTCTTGAAATACAAATTAATGATTCGTTTTGTTCAGAGGAAGTCTATTAACTGTTTCGCTCTTTCTTTGGCCACAATTTGCTCTCCCATTGAAAAATGGTGTGTTTTCACACATTTCACACTTATTCTAAGCCTACAATTAATGCAAAGTTAGCAGATCTGAGCCGTCCTTCGGAACTCTATGAACAGGTTTTAAGCGCTGTTGACTTCCAGTGCCAAACCAGTAGAGAGAACTTCATTCATATAATTCCCTAATAAATAATTCGCAAATATTTTTTTCAATCGCTTTTTCACAGTTTGGATCAAAAACAATAAGAATTTCGATCCGAAGGACTGTATATAACCATCGCTGAGACAAAGCCTCAGATAAGTTATGTATTTGTTGTTTGTCTTCAGTGGAGACAAATAAATATTACACAAATGGCAAATGGATTCCTCGCTCAGTCATAAACATTCATATTTCACTAAATTCTCTGTTGATTGTAAATATTTTTTGAAAAGTGATAGCTATTGCAATTAGGAACTAGGTTAAACCATTAATAGCCAAATCATTTCTCATCAATTGCACAATCTTGCTGAAAAATAAGTGCTAAGAAAGTAGAACAAAAATTATCATAATTAAAATTAATCATAGGATAAATCCCACGAAAATTGCTTGGTAAATATTTCCTATATTTATCTTATCATAATCAAGGTATTATTTTCTTACCTTATGAATGATTAGCCGCAAGAGTTAGATAATTGAAGAATCGGACGAATCTATTCTTTCAACTTTAGATTTATTAATCAATAAGTATTGGAATTATATTAAACAAAATCATTTGATTATTTTGAGATTGTGAACAGGAAAATTTTTAAATCCAGACTAATCGCATCCAGGATCTTAGCTTTAATCTAGTTTATTGATAAATAGGAAGGATTTTCCTAAATTTCTGACGTTTTTTTAAGTGGAAAGTTATCTTATGAGAGGAAATACTTCAACGGATTATTAAATGGGATTATAATTGATTCGACCTCTCAGTGGTTTATTCAACTCATTTGTAGTACAAATGTACTAGCACAATATTGAATAGGTAGACAAAATTCAATGTCAACCTTAATAACAGAGGTATTAATGATTTTATAATACAAAAGGTAATTGACGTAAGACTCAGCGCTCAACCAGAATAATGAACTGTTAAATGAGTTAAATCATTTAGTTTGAATGAATGAGCATGGTAACTCTTTAATAGTCATTGAAGTGAGTATTGAAACATAAAATGCGGAAATTTATAACAAACTTAAGTCAAAACCCTATTCAACAGAAATGACCGAAATTTAAATATTATAAAACATTTTTCTTAATTAAAAGTTTAATAAATATTGAAAAACAAAACTTTAAAATAGATTTAAAAACGAATTAAAAATAAATTTTTTAATGACTTAATTCTATTGAAGTTTTGATACTTTTTCAATGATTGATGTCTTATGGGTTTGATCTGCGACTTGTTTGCAGCTCTTCTGACTCTTAGCACTGGTATTGCAATATGTGTTCAAATAGAAAGAGGAGAACATAAACAGGTAGAGCGGCGGCTGTGCCAGAGATGTGCAGATCAGAATCGTAGGCCAACCCCTTTGTTTGATTAGATATGTTAGTCCGTAGAAGAAGAAAATGACGAACTGAGCCAATTGGACCTGAGTTATGTACCGCTTCCACCACAAGTACTTCTGTACGGACGGCCCGAACGCCGACAGAGCGTAATAGGTATACATCAGGACGTGAACCAAAGAGTTAAAGATCGGGAATATGCCGTTCACGCCAGCCGTGGGCGCAAACGTCACCGCCAACCAGACACAGAATGGCACCGACGAGTGGTGGTAAACATGGAGTGCACTCACTTGAGACCACTTCTTTCGCAGTACAAAGAATACTGTGTCCATCAGATCTATTATCTTCGATATAAAATACCAGTAAACGAAGTTTAGCCGACTTTCCTCTTGAGGTGTCAGTTGAGTTTTTTCGTGGGGCGGATACTTGAAGTTCAATAAAGCCATTCCAAACTCATAGGCAAAGATTGAAGAGAAGAAGAAGTAGAGGTTCAGTATTACCATAAACACGTTGTATACGAATATCGTTCGCCGCAATTCAAATGGCTTTCTGTTGGTCATTATTTTGGGGCCGACCACTAATGCAAACAAGAGGTATGCGCTGATTATGGCCACTATTTCGGAGGACCCGTTGCGGAGGAGAAATCTCTGGGATGTGATCACATTTGGCTTTAAACTAATGGCACTTCTGTACAAAATTAACAGTGGGTTCAAAATCGTCTTATTTGAGGACTCAATTAATTTCTCCATTGATTGGAATATAAATTAAAAAACAGAATAAAAATTGTATAAAAAAAAGGAAAGACTTGTCTCATGAGAGTTAAAACAAAAGTGTTTTCTCTCTGAAGTCGTTTGTCTGAAGACTTGTTAAAAACTGAACGAAAATGTTCGCAATTTTTTTATACTCCGGACTCGAAGGACAAAGGGATGAGACATTCATCTATTGCTCGTTCATATTCTAATATTTGATTCGAGCAAATACTTTAACACTTTTTTCCATTTGAATTTTGCTGTGTTTTATTGAAATTATGACAAATGAGTTCCTTTTGTTTATTTGAGTTTCACTTTTGTCTTAAACTTGAAATAATTGAACACTTTTTTAGTTAATAAAACTTATCATTCGTTTGAAGGGTTTGTTTATTGAGTCGATGAATAAAATGGAAATTTCGTATAAACTTGAGATCAGTCCACACTTTTCATCGAATTAACATTTTTTGGTACATTCTGTGAGTAGTTGTCACCAAAGGTCCCACCACTAGAAGATTCCAAATTGAACTTACCTATCTATTCTGTTACCAACTTTTCCAAGATCTTTTCTTATCAGATTTTAAAAATATATTAGAGATGTCGTGTTAAATATAAACTTGAACCTTCCACCTTGCATATCTCTCAAATATAAGAGACACAATTGAATAAATTAATATCTAATCAATGAATCATTTGTTTTAAAATTTGAATAGAAATCAATTACTTATTGTTAATGACTTTTGAGATGTGTTTTGAATGTAATCTTCAAAATACAATCTTTACGTCAGAAATGTTAAAATTATTTCATTGATTGATATTATTTAATAATAATGTTTGTAATGAATCATTACTAATGATTATTGTTTTTGTTGTGGGATTACAACCGATGTCTTCAACTTCAAGAACGAGTCAATAATATTGAGTGAAGTTCCGGTCATTTGATTAATAGTCGTTTGTATTCTTCAGTCGAAGGATTTGTTGTCAGAACTGTAAAAATGCTTCAAATCTTATGACAGACTCTTAAATAAAAATAAATTCATAATTAAATGTTTTATTTGATATGCATTAACACCACTTCAATAGTTTTGAGTGACTAGCAGTTGGCAATCGGCAATTGGCAAATGGCATGGTCAAATTATATTTCTTGGCAATAGTTATTTCATTTAATGACAGGAATTCGTGAAAATTAACTGAATTTAAAATACTTTTATTTGAAGGAAGAAAGAATATTAACAAATAATTTCTCGATTTCAGTCAGAATTTCATCATGCAGCATTTTCACAATTTACGTGGAAGAGAATCTCTTGAATGGGGGGATATTATCACTTCTTATTAGTTGGAAAAGACCTTGCAGGATTGCTCTTTCTAGACCTTTTACTTGAATAGAATTACAATCGAATTAAATGTTAGTTCTCTTTGATTTTGACGATTCTGTTAAAAGATATATAAAATGGCGACACTTTGATTCAAATTCAAATAAATGAAATTCTTCACCGATTTTTTCATAGCGGGGAATATCCTTCCAAAAAGCGAAACGTTATAATTCTTATCTATATCTATGAGTATAAGTTAAAGTCCAAGTGTGCAAGGACACATTTCTCAATTAAATTCCAATGATTTTTCAAAATCTGGATATGATTTTGATGATCAATATAATTGAAATAACATTTTTGGTATCAATTCGTTAAATGATTTGCTTAATTTGGAATTTTTGCATAATCTAATCTTGGTTAAGCACTGCTTGATTACAATTCAATCAATTTGAACGTATTTATGATAAACATTTATGTGACACAATTAATAGTACATTAAATGGACTAGTTCCTATTGTTATGAGTGCAAAGTTCTGGATAGTATACATGAAAATAGTTAGCCTAGGTAACACTCAAAATTGAGCCCAAATTATAAGACAAATAAATTTATTATTCAAATGTTTTGAGTCGAGAGTCGGTTACACTTTAAGTCTCGGCCGATATTCTCAAGTGTTTCGATCAAAGTTTGGAACCAATTGTTTCTGACTTCACTGAAATACACACTACAAGAGTATTATCAGGAGTAGTGTCAGGAGTGGCCAATCAAATCATTTTCTAATAAATAAAGTCATCAGAGGTAGTGCTGGACTGCAATATTTTTTTTTTAAAATTAGAACTTAATTTCAACTTTTCATTAAAATAATTACCCAAAGAATATTGTTTAATATAGATTTGAGCAAGCAAGAGTAGCCTGCATAAAATCACCAGACGGTTATTGTGTCCATCCCTTACAAATATTAAAGGCTATGTATTTGTTTGTCGTAATGAATAAAAAACAACAAAAGCCGTAATGAGTCGAGTCTTGTGATTGTATTTTATCTCTTGTTTTCTGTGATAAAGGATTAGTTATTTTGAAATTTCTGCAAAAAAAAAGAAAACAAAAAGAGTTTCAAAATCATATGAAAGTCCAGAATATCTGATGTTTTGGAGACTAAAATGTTATGAATTTTCCAAAGATTTTATTCAAGAAAAAGACGAGTCCTTCAAAAGGGACAATGTTTTGATTGAATTATCAAATAAGAAGTTAATCGTTTCGTAAGTGTTATTATAAGAGAACGTCTGGTATGGACTCAGATCTCATTTTCTCCCTTAATTTCGATATCTATAAGGCAAACATTTCCCATTTAGCCAAGGTACTTCATAATTATGATGAGGTCTCTGTATTCTCATTTATTCAATGTTAGCTAGATTATAGAAATATTTTATAATCTATAATAAATTACATTCAAAATTTAGAACATTAAAAATATTCTTGGAAAATTAAAAAGCTTTGATCAGTTTATTTTGATTTATTACATTGAAAATAAAGTGCTAATTGGAATTAGATTGGAATACTTTCAATCGTGGTATTTTCTAGTTCATTTTCTTGCAATATAATGTAATATAACTGGATGATATAGCATTTTTCTTGGTAAAAAATGATGTTTGTTTGAGTGGATTCAAATCATTTTGTTAGATAACTGTTGTCCCGCCTTATCAGACGAATTGGTGGCTATTCCATCGTCTGATGTCAACTCTACACTCGATTATTAAATAAAATGCTTTTCCTATTAATTATTATCTATTATTGACGTTCAGAACACGTGAATCTCAATTGGCTTCAAATAAGTGTATAATAATTTCAAATATAAATTGAGAGCAAAAAGTTTCCATCGAATCAGTAGTGACTCGAATGCCGGCAAATAAAGAGTAGAAAACTGTTTTCAAATCAATAGTATTTCCGATTTTGGTTTAACTTAATTGACTTCAAACATAATTTAATGTTTAGTCGAAGAATATTGAAAACAAAATTCTATAATTTCCTCCTTTTATTCACATTTCACTTATTGGACGACGAAATTGAAGACCAGTTGAAGGAATATGGTGTCCATTGAAGACTTGTGGGCTGTCAGGAGCTACATATTTGCCTGGATCATACCTTTAGTTCTCATTCCGATTCCATTTATGGTCACATCTTCGGTGAGTTTCCTAAAAAGAAGTTATTGACTCGAGTATACTTGAAATTTACACTGGTATTACTTGAAAGTTCATTCAAGTTCTAAATAACCTTGATTCTAAATGATATAAGTGAGGATCTTGTAAAATAGGTTCAATCAGAAGGTTCCGGAATAGTTTCGAATAATAGTTTTAGACATTGATTGACAGCCAATTGTTTGTTTCAAAATATCATTGGTTTTGATTTGAATTTTAATTGTTTTTATTGTTTTAAATACGAATTATTTTATTACTAATTATTTGAAACTTTCAATTTCAAAGACAATTTTGAAAGTATCTGTTGTAGATGTAGCTAGGTAGAGGTAGAAGTAATTAATAATTATCAGGGGAAAGAAAGTTAAAAATAGTTGTTTTCATAACATTATTGCCCTTTGAAATAATGTTTATATAATTGTTTGATTAAATCTCAATAAAAAAATCGCATAAATTCCAAAACATATGACTTTTTTCAAATCAATGATAGCATTGAAGCAATTTTTACGTCATTTTAGACACTAATCGATAATATTTGGTAATAAGACTTTTGCCAATTATTGAGTGCTTTTCGACAAAGATTTCGTTTCACTTGAATTTAAAATTTAAATCCAAACGACGAAAATTCCCATAAAAAGAAACAAAAAATTCATTCACTTTTTGTCCTCTGATTTGAATCTGTTTATGAGTTTCCCTAATGTTTACAAAATCTTATGTCTCGGAATCAAAGTCTACTCGTCTTCAAGAAAAAAATGAATTTAATTCTTTGACTTCTGATCTATTGATAGGCAGGAAAATGTGCTTATGTTGTGCTGGTCATGAGTTTCTACTGGTTTACTGAAGCCATTCCAATATCGGTAACCGCACTGTTGCCTATAGTATTGTTCCCATTACTGGGTATTCTTTCCTCAGATCTGACCTCAAAAGCATATATAAATGTAAGAAAATATAGCATGGTAATATTTGAGCATGAAATATTCACATTTTATACACAATAAAGGGCACTGTTATGATATTCTTGGGCAGTTTGATAGCGGCTGCAGCCGTTGAAAAGTCAAATCTACATAAAAGAATAGCACTGAAAGTATTGTTAGTGACGGGAACTTCACCAAAAAGGTTAAACTGTAAATTCCATCATTTTAGATCATGCTAATTTAGTCAAAATTTCGTTCAGACTTTTATTTGGATTTATGTTTACCACAGCATTCCTGTCGATGTGGATCAGGTATTAAAGAGTGTTATTGTAATTTTGTGTCTAATTGTTTACCACTGTTAGTAATCTGGCGTCGACTGCACTAATGATACCCATTATTAACGCAGCTTTGGATCAATTGAAACAAAGAAGAGAATCAAAATCTTATGGAAGTCTTGTGGCCACTAACCAGACGGGTATTTATTCAGAAATTGTTTCAGATTATATGACATATACCATGCTAAATATAGTTCTATCAATGGAAACGAAGGATAGACAATACAAGGCACTGATGGTCAGGCGGTCGAGTAATACCCAAATGGAACAGAATTTAGAAAATCACGAAACTATCCGAAAGGCTGTTTTCTTGGGGGTCTGCTATGCGGCTAATATCGGAGGTACGGGTACTCTGACGGGCACCTCCACTAATCTCATACTTAATGGAATACTCAAAGAGTAATATTTTGATAAAAATATTATTTAATTGCGAAAACTTAACGATTATTTCAATGAAATATTGAACTCAGAGATCCCGTGTCGTTCTCTGATTGGATGATTTTCAACATACCCGGAATGTTTATCTTAGTTTTCGTTACCTGGCTTTACATTATTTGCCTTTATATGAGAAAATCCGATGATTCGTAAGCATTATATCTGATTATATAAAAAGTGATTCATTTTGTGATAATTGATTACAACTATTAGACTGACTGAAGAGAAAGACAGTGAAGCCGTCTATAAGGCTATTAAAGTCAAATATGAAGAACTGGGTTCTATTACGTTAGTTAAGCATGATCAATTTAGGCTGACTTATAATTGATTTTATTCAATAGATTCTATGAATTCGCGGTTCTTATATTATTCACACTATTGCTGGCGCTCTGGTTCTTCAGAGACCCAGACTTCTTGAAGGGATGGGCTCTTTATATCAACGATACGCCAAAGTTTGTCAAAAAAATGATTTAACTCAATTACATTTGCAAAACTAATTGTAATTATAGTTTTATCAAGGACTCATCGCCAGCTATTTTTGTTGTGATGTTCTTTTTCATAATACCTGCACACCCTAAACAACTTAAAACATCGCCTGCCCTATTGGATTGGAAAACCACCCAAGATTCTGTTGCCTGGGGCATAATAATATTGCTCGGCGGCGGCTTTGCAATGGCTGAGGGCGCAGAGGTGTCGGGACTCTCCCTATGGATGGGTTCACAGTTGACAGTATTAGAAAAGTTGTCCCCATTTCTAATAATAATAATCGTGTGTAGCATTGCCCTAGTACTGACCGAGGTGATGTCCAATACGGCCACCTGTACTATACTGTTGCCGGTCGTCAAACGAGTGGTAAGACTTATATAATTCATACAAATATTTGTTTAAATTAAATGATATTTATTTGTTTGAAAACCACTCAATTCCTAAGTGTTTATCAATTATTTTGTATCTGATTGAAGGCAATTGAACTGAATCTGAGTCCTTTGTCTATTATGCTTCCGGTGACTCTAAGCTGTTCCTATGCCTTTATGCTTCCGGTGGCATCAGGAACAAACGCAATCATATTCGAATCGGCCAAGATGAAAAATAAAGATATGGTTTGTTTATTCCTTTTTATTTTATTTACCTATTGATTAATTTCCAATCGATTGTTTCAGTTGGTTCCGGGTTTTTTCCTCAAAGTCATCTGTTTATCGATAACCCTGTTTATGCTGAACACTTGGGGAACAGTAGTCTTGAACTTCAATAACTTTCATCCGAACGGCACTCTCGCCGAGAGTCAAAAGTTGACGACATTTCATATTTAGCTTAATTTAGAACTTAGTGTAGATTTAAATCAATTTTTTCAATTTATTTGTAAATAAAGTCAATGCAATAAACCTGCAAACTCTCTATTATTTATTGAAACTAAAACCAAGTTATTTACAGCAATTGTCTAATCAATTGTTATCTCACGTAATAACGCTTTTAAAAACTTATCGATTATTTATTGACTAAAAGTTTGAAAAAATGACCAAAACTATGATAGTCTTTAAACTAATGGTAATCTTAAGTCTAATATTAGTCGAAACCAAATCAGTGGTAAAACGTGAGGCACTCACAGAAAGCACTGACTCTTCTGATTCTGTGAATAAGTCGACCACTAGTTATGGCTCTGATCTAAATACAGTCAATCAAACGATTCCTCAAAATTTCAGTGAATCAGGTCTTGAAGATAACCAGACGAGTGTCAAACCAAATGGGAAACCCATAGAATCGGTTTCGAGCACAGCATCGGATAACCAAATAAATACTTCGACATCGAGTTCAGAGCCAACAAATGCAACAGAAGAAAAGTCAACGGTTGTGCCCAAAGTGAACGAAAGATTCAAAATACTTCGGTTAAGATCAACGACGACAACAACACCGATACCAAAGAAAAAACAAACGAATAAGAGTCAATTGCATAAACCGTCCACGGTGATTAAACAGAAAAGAATTCCTCAGCTATTCATCATTCTTTTGGTAATGGAATTCTTTATAATTGTTTCGCTTTCCCTGTGTTGGATGGGA
The DNA here is from genome assembly GCA_034698165.1 of Punctoribates punctum. Lineage (NCBI taxonomy): Eukaryota > Metazoa > Arthropoda > Arachnida > Sarcoptiformes > Punctoribatidae > Punctoribates > Punctoribates punctum. The sequence continues at coordinate 3,734 of JAQGBD010000878.1, read as the reverse complement.
ACGGCATATTTCTTCAAAGAGGAGCAGCAGTTAGACGCAACTGAGAAATCCAGTTCAGACTCTTTGAAGAAAAAATTGGGTTCTCCTCAACACTCAATCAGATCAACGAATGCTGAGTCAGAACCAAAAGTGACGAAACCATTGATTCAAAACAAAAGACACGATTCAAATAATTCTTCAGACAAGACCTCCAATCAGCCCAAAGCTCAGCCTTCAAAAGAAGAGAGAATCGAGAAAAAAGAGTCCACAAAGAGTCAATTTCCTGATAAAACAGAGAATAGGCCATCTAGGTCATCTAATGAGTCATCCAATGAGTCGTCCAATGAGTCATCCAATGAAAGCCTCAAAGTTAGGAAATTACCCTCTGATAGTAGTGTGTCATTCGAGTCAGGGCTTAGTCCGGACCCCTACGAAGAAGAGAACGAAGAAAAAGAAAAGAAAGATATACCTAGCTTGAATGAAAAGCCGGTTCCAATCACAAAAACAGAACCGCTCAAGTTCGGATCTAAAGACAACTCTGAAAATAGCTCTAAAGAGAAGACTGAGGACAAGACTGAGGACACCATAAAAGTTGATTAAACATCAGATTCAGAGTCACATTAAAATCAATACAAAACTATCCTTTATTTCGACGAATAAAATGATTTGCATTCACTTCAAACAGTTTTCGTCTATTAAAGAGTAACTTTATTATAGACTAATGTCCTCTTTTTAGTAGATACCCTGATACATTTGACATAAAAATTAGAAATCAAATCAAAATTTAAACGATTTTTATTAGATTTGATTAAAATCGTAATAACAAGTATAAAAAGAATTCAACAGAAGTTATATAAATCTATTGGACTCGAGTGGGATATCCTCCTGACATGTGTTGGCGACAGTAAGAGTCCAAACGCTGGACGGCCTCATCGACTCTGTCAATGGTTCCACTCTCGTGCATATGGGCACAGATATTGGCGAAGACATGCAATTGTCTCATTACGTATGTGTGCTGTCAATCAAAACATTTAGAGATTGGAATTCATATGAATTTGAGATTTGATTACTTCATTCAGATTAAGGCACTTCTTGTTGAAGGCGTCGACAAGACTTCGATAACAGAATCTGTGCTCAGGAAGGACTTCATGTTGTCGGGAATACATCAGATGGTTGGCTTCGGCTCCGGACAATTCCTTCAGTTCATCGACGACACCAAAGAAGTGTTTGGACACGAATTCGCGGCCATTCAATAAATCAGTCAATTTTTGTTGAACGCTATTTACGGATCAGATTACAGAATAAATGACCTAGCATCGTTTAAATACAAAACTTACATTTTTCTTTCCTCTTCATTAAAAGTTTTAGCTAATTTTTTTCTAAGGATATGAACTGGGACATCTCCACTGTCAACTGCATCGAAAATTCGGGGCCGTTCATCGCCACCAATCAATTGTCTCGTCGACTGTTTATCACCTATAAGTCGACACATCATTTGATTATTTTAATATTTTCTTAATTTTTAAAAGTAGATAGATATTTTAAAATGTGCCATGAGTGGCAGGACCCCCAGTCCAGTCCCCTAACAGTACTGTAGATTGTAATTACCTTGGAATTGTGTGAGTGGCAGAGTATTCAAAGTCAAGTCTCCGTATTCCTCGACGTGAGAAGTGTTGGTCTCCTTCTTAACGACATCGAACTGTTGGAGAAGAGTCTCTTTTCCAAGACTTCGTTTGTCACTGTTTTCAATCCAATTAACACTATAGACATCACCTGATAATAAAACCAGCTTGGTTATTTGCTAAATTTGATATGAGTTAGAATGAATTACCAAGATAAGTGCTTCTGGCGTCATCGTAATAACAGGCATAACTGGATTCGGTCGGATTGGCGGCAGTCGTCGCGTAAACATTGATGTCTTTCGGCAGAAGAGTATTGAACATCGATCCTATTTATGAAATACCCTGGTCACACAATTTTGTTTAATAAACTATCAGTTATAAAACCTGATTCACAGGCTTCCAAATAGAAGACGAGCTTGTTGTATTTATTATCTTGGTGCATTTGTTTGAGCACTTTGTTTAAGTCCTCGGCGTATAAGTACTCCGACGGGAATGCAATCAAATCTGAAAATAGTTTAAATGGATTTTAGTGAAATAGGTCCATGGTCAAATAATGGTCAAATATGAAATACCTGGTGCTCCGTGGTCTGCAAAGTAAATGAACACGTGATCATTGGGCCCACTCTTCAGGACTTTCTTTCCCTGTTTGACCAGTTCTTCGTCACCACTTAAAACCCCCAAAAAGTTCTGAATAGAGAAAAGCATCTATGATTACCTTGCTCACAATTTCAAATCTATCGAACCTTAGGGGTAACATCTTCTCCGACGTAGTCTTTAGGTACTCCTTTGTAGACATCTCCACCCCCGGGCTTATTAATGACCACTCCTTTGGTAGGATTTTCTTCATTCTGAGCCAAATCGTCGTAATGGAAGACAATTATGTTTTCTTTGTCGACCCCGTGATTAATGAGGACTTGGTATGAGTGATAGATGTCAGCCTTCATAATTGATCAAGAACAATATTTTTACATCACACTCTTGGAATTCATCAGCAATTACCTGATGTCTGTAGTTATACCATCCATTGGATCCGGCGACGAGCACAGCCCAAATTTTACCATTAAAATCTTCGGGTTGCCTTAACTGATCCCCGAATGGGAGAGCGTTTGCCGCTAAAAATAGTAGAGAAATGAGTGCCAACACTTTCATTGTAATTAAATGACTTAATTCATAAATTTTCAAAAAATTCAGTCTATTTATTGAGAATTTATCGAACAGACAGTCGTTTCGGTTCTCAAAACTTTGGAAAAATCTTTTATCACATGATTTTAAGAATTATGATAAGATTTGTAGCTTTGTATGAGTGTTACCCTTGCAAGTTGCAATCACTTCTAGAAAAAGCTAAAAGCACCAAGAGTGTCTTTGAAAACAACTTATTTTTTAAGATAATCAAAATGATAGCTATCATTGATAGGCAAAGGACTGACAAAAATGAAAATTCATTAGGCCTTCAGTATTAAGAAATATAATTCAGACGACTATATAATCCCAAATAATTTGTATTTTGGGATTATCATGGAATTGATTAAACCAGAACATTTACTACTCTATGTTCCTATGGTCTGCGCCTAATTTGTCGGATGAGGGTTCAGATTCCAAAAGACAGTGGAGATACCAGACTCTTGGGTTCTTATTTCTCTGATAAAAAAGATAATAACTGTTTAAATGTTATTGTCATTAACCTAACAGAGTGAGCAAGGTTAATTTGATTAATATGGTTCATATGTTCGTCTTATGAAATATTTTGCTGACATTTCTTTGTATAGAATATCAGGAATCGAATGAATGCGTGAATTGATGTTTGAACTGAAGGCACATCTAATCAAAACGACTACTCTTTTGGAGATCACTATTATTCCGAAAAACCTTTTATTAGATGAGAAACTAATTTATTGTTCGATATTTCAAATGATCTGACAATTCGTAAATAATATTTTCCTAATTGAATACTAAAATAGTAATGAAATATAATTTTGTTTTAATAACTTTCAGAGATTTTCAAATATAATTAAATTTTTATTCTAGTCTTAAAAATAGCAAATTGTTCCGTTACTTTTGTCTAGGACCATATCACGCTGAAAGCACCGGTTCTCGTTCGATCACCGAAGTTAAGCAGCGTCGAGCCTGGTTAGT
>JAQGBD010000877.1:0-21894 GCA_034698165.1 Punctoribates punctum | reverse complement strand
GAAATTTTAGGCGCGAAACCATTTAACGCATGCGCTATAACCACAACAGCGCACTACTGACTGCCATATCTTTTATTGTTGTTTACATCAATTCTTCTCATTTAACAATTTTTTAAAACAATTCAGTTTTAATTATAATTAATATCGGATTTTATAACTAAATTCAGGTAATTACTAAACATTTGTTTAATCGTTTCCTCAAAAATGATATCGTTTTCCGGAATTACTAAAATATATGAAATGTTTTCTTTTTCACTAATTATTTACTTATAATTTGAACTGATTTCAATTCACTCGCCACTGACTCTATTTAATTCTTTGTTTCACACTTCCACTGGATTTTATCCCTGGAAATTTGTGATTTGGACAGTGGTTTTCACTGGAAATCACAGTCGTTTTGGAATCTGAGAACATTATGTCTCTCTCAAGACGATCGACAATACAAACAACCAAAGAACGGTTCTTTTTGGTCAGCAAAGAAGCCGTCAAAGACATCGAAGAAGTGGCCAATGAATATGAGGCCAGACGAGTCTTTGAAGCACTTTCGGAACACACACCGGAATCCCCGTACATTGGACTTTCCTGTCGATGTGACAGATGTGAGAACTGCGTCCCGTTTCGCAAATTCTGGCTCAAAGGACCAGACGACCCGGAGTCGGCCAAATATCTACTTCAGAGACTGAAAGCCGAATATGGGTCTGAAATGATAAGAGAAGATGAGTACTCTTACATCATTGCTCAGGTCCATAACCACTACAGATATAAAGCCCATTGGTATTACGGAAAATCTCAAATGATTCGGCCGAATGGTTCTGATGAACATCTATTTTATGGCGACCTAATCGCAAAGTACGGCAAATTAGTGTTGAAGAAACAACTGTTTCAGACGGAGAAGATTCTAATTCCGTATTGGCGTCAATTGGAATTGCAATCCATTTTAGACGAACACCGGGCTATTGTTATTCAATGGAATATGAAATTAATTAAAAGCTCATTAGTCGCCGCGAAAGTCACTGACAACCAACAGAAAAGAGCGGAGACAAAGACGTTCGGCCAAAAGGCGGCATCACATGCGACCTGCTTTCTTTGCGGTCAAATACTTCTCTTCGACGCCATTAAATGCCTTCATCCGGACGGACAAGGGAATATTATGTCTCGAATGTGTCATATGGGATGCGCTCTAACAGAACGCACACGCATTGAAGAAAACGTTCTGTTTGCGGTGGACCAAATCCCTTGCCCTATTTCTCACTGTGGCGATAGTAAGGGCCAGATCAGACTCAAAGTGGATGACCTCCGGATTTTGCTGAAGGCGAGAGATATCGCCCGGATTCTGTCGAACATCGATGAATGTGAAAAGTGCGGTACATATATGTTGGCGAACACTTTCAAAGAACACACAGAGTCCTGCACCGGAGACTGGAATAATCAATTGGTTAACCCAACAGACTATGAACCAGGCAAAGGCCGCATCGAAGGCTTAGACACTAAAACCCTTTATGATTTCTCGACGCCCTTTGAGGTCAAACTTAAATATAAAGTAGAGGGCGAGTCATTCAAACCAAATAAGAAAACCAAGCCCGCCCTTCCGACAACGTCATCAAATTATTCCCCGTTTGCCGGCCCTGAGTTCAAAAGAGACTTAAACCAAATTCACGACATTTTGTCGGACACGGAATTTGATGGCTCTTTCGAGTACTTTCTTCGATACCATAACCTTGCTTTTCCCGAGCACGCCGAGGGTGTCGCGGCAATGGAATGGGCATCGGACCGTAACATCACTTATCTGGAAGCAGAAAATCAATTCGGAAAAGACTTTTGGGATCCCGACAAGGCTTCCGCCTCTCGCTCTAAAACCTCTGCAAAGAAGAGTAACCCGTCTTCGGCCAAAAAAGTCGAATCTATTCCTACACCCAAATTGAAAGTTAAACCGGTACGTAAGAGAATCTACACCTCTTCCGACGACGAAGAAGAAAATGAAAAAGTCGTCGACAGCGACAAAGAAGAGGTTATGGGAGCCGTATCTTCAAAGTCAGATCACGATTTGAACAGCAGTGAGACGGAGTCCAGCGAAGAAGAGTTACCCGTAAACGAGAGTTTTGAATACCAATCTTCTCCCTCACTGAGTCAGACGTCACACTCGAGCGACAAGTCTTTAACTTCTCGCGTTGAGAAGACGTCGATTAAGATCCTTCAACAACGCGCTGTTGATGCAGAAGACGCGTTAGAAGTGTCAGAATCGTCGAGAATTAAAGCAGAATCTGACCTCGATTTAGCAAAGAATAAGATAATAAATTACGAAAAAGATCTCAAAGTATACAAACAGAAGGTTAAAGATCTAACACAAGAGTTAGGATCTGCGCAATCCAAAATAGAAGAGTTATCAAAAGAAATCAAAGACAGGAACAAAGAAATCCGGAGTCTGACGGATATGACTAAAACACAATCAGCAAATATTGTGGACCTTACGGAAGAAGTTAATTCTCTTAAAGACCAACAAAATAGTAACACTAAGGCTTCAGAATCCTTCGCGAACTTGTCTTTTGACGAAATGTGGCAAATAATGAATACGAAGAAAACTAATGAAAAGCAAAAAGCACCGGAAACCGCAGAAACGAAGACCCCAGAGACTGATAAACAAAAGATTAAACAAAAGTCAGTCACTATTAACACACAACCTCTGGGCCCTCATTCCTCTCAGACAAAAGATAAACTCTTCGAATCAATTCAGTCGCCGCCCCCTTTCTTCCCTAAAGACGAGACATCAAACACGACCTCAAACAAACGGACACTCGAGGAAACTCCGATGTCCGGCCCATCGACAAAATCCATAGTTACTCCAAAATCCGGCCGCTCTACAATTACTGCTTTTCATAAAAAGCTGGAAAGATCTGAAAAACGTCTTAAATCGGAGAAGAAAGTTACAGATATTCTGAAAGATCTTCCCAAACCAACAAGAGTGAAGACGGTAACTAAAGACCAAGAAAAAGGAAGAGTGCCTACGAAAGGCGACCAGAAGTCGTTCCCAGAGTCCGCGGATTCCTCGACTCCCGGACCTAAAGGAATCCTGAAGAAATGATTCAATCGACTAATAATTTTCTCATCATTTAATTATTTTACTTTATTTCTATTCTCTTATTCTCGTTCCATATCTCTCTTCGCAGTCATTTTGAAATTTTTGAACAATTACTCTAATAATTTTTTTTTCCCCTCTCGTATCTTCTCCGGGAATTAATATTATTATAAACAATTAACAATACGGCCAAAGTACGCGTCTCCAAAATTATTTTAATACCAATTGCTTTTTATTTTTTCTTATTATTAATCAAACAATTGATGTGATCGCAAACAAAGCAATATCTGTAATTCAATAAAATTCTTTTAATACAAAAGTGAGACGTAAGTCACTAACATAAAGATTTATTTACACTGGTCCGTTACCCGTCCCTTGCGACACTATTTTTCACTTTGTTTTTTATCATTAATCTGTGTTTCTTTTTTCCATAATTTTCTCCGTTGTTCCGCCTCCGAAATTCTTTAACGGGGGGGAAGTGAAACGCAGATTCTATAACCCTTATTAACGAAGCCACGGTATACCCAGACTTCGACTTAAACTAATATTATCTCTCATCCCGGACATCATATTCTTTAGTTCATATGATATAAACCCAGACTTCGCCCTAAACCCTACTTACCGTTCCTCACCCAAGTCCGCGCTCTCGCACGGACTTTGCAATAGTATTAATACCGGACTTGATATCAAACCCAGATCCTCAGTTAGATCAAGGTCCGGCCCTCTAATTTTCTCACTCAAGTCCGGACTCTCATACTGACTTCACAATAGCTATTCTTCACAACACACCGGACCTAATATTAAAACCGTATTCTTAGTTATACCAAAGTCCGGTCCTCTAATAAAATCTATACTTAGAGCCAAGTCCGGGACTTACTCAACACAAAGAGCGCATGCGCAAATCATGTGACGCTCACGCCACTCAAGTGAGGAGAACTCACTCTTGTGTTGACCGCCATTAAGAACACAACAAATGAATTTCAATAACAATTAATATCAATATTTAATTAATAATTAAGACTATATTTAATTTAAGTTTATTTTACTGAATGTATTTTATTTAATAATGAGTTTATTTAAATAAAATTGAATGAATAAAACGAATAATAATTAATTTAGTTTACAAATTATATATTCAATTGTGTCACGTGTTAAGGCCTGTCGTAGTTAGCGTTTTGTGACGAACTCCGGCAGAACACTTGAGTCGAGAACGATATTCTCGTTCCAATTGGCGAGCCAACCCTTCGGATCTGTGGACATAATTTAAGTCGAATTTTAAATAATAAATTTTTTTAATGTTAAGTTAACTTGATGATATACACAAATGTTGGAATTTAAATGATCATTTAATATCTATGTAAAACTTTATTACAAAATTCATTAAATAAATTGTATTTAAATAACAAAATAATGTTTAAACTCCTAAACCATAATATAATTTGGATCCGTCTTTAATGTCATAATCAGCTAAACTTTTATCCCTTTCCAATTCGTCTTGGTCCTTTTGATTCAAACTGATCCAATCCAATATTGAATGTTTGGTTCCGGTTATTTTTCTGACCAAAATGATAAGCTGTTCAACTGTGATGGTCTGGTGGACCGACAACTTTATTCTTCGCTTGTCTTCAGTGATGACACAGATATGAATCAAAGACACCTCATATTTGTACCGTTTGTTGAGACAATCATTAAGTCTCTCCCTATGGCTGACACTGGACTCCATTTCAGGTAAATGATCACAATTTTTCATTTTAGTAAAACTCAGTTTTATTGTCAATTTGATATTTAAAAACAATTTTGGATTTGATTTTATCGCTGTATTTACGCTCTGAAAGTCTAAATCGAAGGTCAAAAACATTGAAATTGAGATAAGAAGTTAAGTAAATATAAGAACTAATTAAATAAAAACATATTTAAGGAAATGAGACTAAACTAAAGTCATGGATCGACTCGACTGCAGATGCGAGTCGTTATTCACTTCAGCCTTAGTCAGTCCCACATTAGAGGAATAGGTTCGCCTCTGCAGGTGTTTCATAATTCCCAGGCCTTCCTCTTCGTCGTCTAATTCTTTGTTATCATTTTCTTCTTCATCAGAGAACTCGTTGTCGATATCATAGCTTTTATTACTTGAAGACAAAGATTTCATCGATTTGTCGATTTCTGTCTTCGACGGTGTCTTCGTTTCGTTCAACAAATTTCCGTTTTGGTTGAGTTTATATGTTTTGGGGGGCAGTGCCGGCGGTTCTGTCGTCTGTTGATTGCCTTTTCGCCAACAAAACACAAACAGCGCTATTAAGATAATTGTCGGCAAAAGAATTCCTACGAAAACTCCGGACAAATATAGGGAATATGTGAAAGTTTTGATGCATTGGGGATCCACTCCCCACGACCAGAGACCGTCTTCTCTGCAACGTCTGACCTCATAACCGATAAGCCGATAGCCTTCATCGCAGGCAAACCTGACAATAGTACCTGGCCAATACCTGTTCTCTGACTTTCGGCCATTTATCGGTTTGGGTAGAGCTGGACATCGAATTACCTATCAATCAATGAGTTAGAAATTTGAGTCAATCATCAATTTGTATACTTTTTCAGTGATATCCTGATGCATATTCTGTGCCATTGCCTCTGATTTCTTTGTCTGTTCCCCATAACCGCTGTCATGAGTTACCACATAATCATAAACACAGGACTGGGAATCACTGCAAATGCGATCAACGTCTGGAACCTCATCCAAGTCTTGTTGTGTTATCTCAAACTTAGGCTCAAATTTATAGTCGTCGTAATGAGAGTGAGAGACCACGTCGTGGAAGAACAGAGATTGCGGTAAATCCTTCTGACGGGTCTCAAACAGTCGGTATCGCTGACCAAAATCCGTATGAATTTGGCGAGTGGTGGCTCCCTGTGGTCTCACCGATATCGAGCCGTCGGGTAATTCAAAGTCATCGCTCGGGTCGTTTGAAAACTTTCCTATTATTCGTCGATAGATTAAAATTGAATTTAGATTTGAGTCAAAGGGAATACCCAAAAGTCCTTTTGTGTTATTGATGAAAGTGTTGGGTAAATAAACGTGTAATTCAAGGGAACCGACGGGACTGACCAAAAGTTCAACTCCTGCTCCTGAGTCAAACATTGCTATAATGTGCGACATATTGCGAATGCCGGCCGGTTCGTAGATTGTCACTCCTCTGGCGTGAATCGACCGCATATTATCCGCCCAATAGAACAGATACTCTTTGTCTGCTATAAGGAAGACATGGTTATGCCATCGCGCAGCCGGTGGTCGCAGTCTGTCGGCGATCAAGTGTTAAAAACAAGAAATTAAGTGAAATCAAGTGTTGAGACCTAAACTCAACAATTGCTGAGACATTGTCGCGAACGGCAACAGCTGTCAGATGAGTGCCCTCTGTTCCGGGTATTTGTTCGAACCGGGCGTGAATGTCAAGTTTGTGGACCGGGTTGTCTGTGTGCACCAATACATACTCACCTTTGCCATTAAAAGTGTAATTGACCCTGTCGAATGTTACAATGTGTGGATCTCCAAATATTGAGGCTTTCCATTGAGACAGTGATTAGTTAATATTAATCGTGGAAATGTGTCTCACCGATTGCCGGGGGCTGGTATGAAGAGCAGTCTTGTGAAGTGCGCCAATAGTTAAACATCTGACAGGTTTCGCTGTTGTCCTCTTTTGGCGACCATTTGCAGCAATAGAAGAACGGCATTATGTCGTACTGCCAGAGGGATAGAGTCGGTGTCTAAATGCCAAAAAAGACAACTAGTACAATTTGTAAAATTTTCCTTATAATATGCTGACCATCATTCTCATTTTGAACGGATGTTTTCCATAGACGAACGCTCGTGAAGGTCGTCCCCCGTACATTGTGTCCGCACTTTGTATAAGTTCTCCGTAATCATCGTAACAACACTGTTGACCGGATCCACCGATTCTGAAAAATGATTGTTAGACCATGTACATATTGTGTATTTAATATTGCAGTTTCTTACGAGGGTCGGGATGTCTTCACACAATGTTGTGCGCCGTGGTGTAAGGCATCGCACTTTTTGTCGACAACATTGCACTGTTGGTCTGGTGAGAAACGACCTCTGTCCAGATCTGACTGTTTAACTGTGCAAGGACACCTGAAAACCGTTGTGGCAAACCTGTCCTCTTGTGATTCGCGGTCAAACCAGTCGTGACAGAACCGTTCGGCCCATTTGGCCCCATATTCTCTGCGCCAATGTTTTCGGAAAAACCAACCTTTCATTAAAAGGAAAAACTTTTCAATTGAAGGGAAACTCATGCAAAGCAAAGGCATACCCATTGGCATAGGTTTACTCCATTGCGTAATAGTGAACTCCTGGTCAGTCTGATTGACACCAATAAATCCGAAGTGATAGTCATATCGGTCTAACTTCAGTTCTGGCAATTGGTTCAAATCCAAAATGTATTCCCCGTTATTGGGAATACCTCTGACCACATCTGCCACCCATTTGTGAGTGGGATACAGACTGTCGGTCTTCTCTTGATAGCCCCAAATGGAAATGGTCACCGATTTGCTAGAGTCCCAAATCAGATTACCGCTGTTCCATCTGATTGTCATTTTTTGATTATCTATATTAAGGAGATCCGGATTTTTCTCCAATACCTCGACCTCTGGTACCCACACATCAAACTCACGCCTACTTTCAGGTGATTCTAATTAATTAAACAAAAATAAATTGAAAAGAATTCATGAAATTATTGGATTTCATACGTATATACATCCGGGTATAGAAGAATGTCTTCTCATCAACAGTTACCGTCAGATCAACATATCCTGTAAATTAGGAAATGAACAAGGTGATAAGTGAACGAAAAGATCATTGTCCTATACCTTCAAACATAACGGGAGGTGTAATACAAGAGGCAATATTTTCAGTGAAGAATTTACCCTTCACCTTCCAGCTGTCAAATCTACAAGTGATAACACTGTCCTCTGAGAAGCAAGGTCCTGTCACATTCAACATCTCTCCACCTAAGCTCAGAATATAATTTATAGATGTGGTTAATCCTAGTCTGTCGGGCAAGTTAGGGTCTAGGTCTTTATTAACACATGCTCCAGTAAACAATACATTGTCTATTTGAAATATAAATCGCCCTAGGATATTATTTCCGTAGCCGAGGACAGGTAGAAGGGAAACGCGTGGATTCTGAGAGTACGGCGCGTATTCATAACTTCGCGTAGAATTTCCGGCATTGAATCCAATCTAAAAGTCATCAAAAGTTCATTAAGAAGTAGAGTATTATATTCAGAATAAAGGAAGGAAAGGGACGCACATAAGCCGGCGGCCCATTGAGTCCATCGTAATTATCCAAATGTGTTATCCATGAAATCCATTTATAATTAAAGAAGACAAATGTTGAGATCTCATCCGTTCCGATAATCATTTGATAAGTATTTGTCTAATCAATCGAAGTTTAATTAATTAATAAATATTAAATTAAAAAATGTTATGCCTTAAGCGGACGGTCCGGCCTTTTATTAGCAAATGTCATATTTTTCCAGGTGATGATCATCACAAAAGTGGGCACAAAACCGGCCGAACCCGACATTGCGGTATCGAAATCCCAAAGAATCATATTTTTAAGCTCTTCGTCGCTTTCAGTTCCCATTTCAATGAGTCTGTAGTAAACTCCAGAGCCCTCTACTTCTTGAGGAATATCCTGGTGTGCGAACCAAATGGCAATCATTGAGGGGTCTTCTTCTATATTCGTGTCTTCCGGAACCACAGGAAACGAAACCGGAAATGTGTAACTCTTGAGACCTTTGTTAAAACAGACGTAACCGTCTTTATGGATCTGCTCAAAATAATTAACTTGGTTAACCTTTTAGAAACTTACACATCAATATTTACCCAGATATAGTGAAATGCAAAACCAAAGAATGGGAGCCTAAAAGGGAGGGGCTGGTCGTGAAACTGTTTCATTGAATTAATTTCTCTTCTGTAGTCAGACTTGTCGTACGGATAGAACAGTTGTCTTCCATTAGCTCTTCCAGTGTTGATATTCCAGAGCTTCGGACTGATTGTAGGATATATGAAGTCATAGGCCTGACGGGTGGCTATTAAAGAGATGATTTTTAAAATTGATCAACAAGTTAACTTTTGTTATAATTAAAAGCATTTTTACAGTTAATGATCTGTCCTTCGGTTTTGAGAAAAGCAAAAAATAAAATGAAAAAAACAACAAAATTGTTTCGGTTTAACATATTTTCTGAACTTTTTCTATGAGATCACAAAATAACTGAATTTTCGAGAATCTCAAATGAATTTCATTTTCTTTTAACTAAAGTATTACTGAATTTCGTTTCATATAATCAGTCATTAATTACTTGTTTAGTAAGGAATTAATGTTTTTTGAGTATATCCTAATTGATTGAACAGTAGATGACCAAGTACTCACTTAGTTTGTTACACAAGTCAATATGATTGTCTAAATATTATAATCTAGGCTAAAACCCTGAGCATATCATTTATTTGAGGTTTCTATTTATTATTTGATAAAACAGTATATTTAAAGCTCTCTATACTATTAAAAGATTAATTGGTGAGTGTGTGACCATACTCAATTAATCCAACTTAAGCCCGATATATGACAAAACAGTAGTTTATTTCAACTCTATTTGCAAAGAATATGAAATTTATAATAAGCATAAACCGTTCTAGGTGAAATATAATAATTATAATGTTTATGCAATGAAAATGACTCATTTTGTTCTTGTAAAAAATATATAATAATCATGGGTGAACTACCATATTATTTTCTTAATTATCTTGGTAAAAAGTCATATGATTTTGCAACATAAAAGCAGCTGGTGTAGCATGCTCGAATTAGCCCGTTCTCATTAATGAGAGCTAATTAGGAACTGAATTTTTCCGCTAAATGATAATTATCTAACAAGCTAATTAAATTTTATTTTTAATAGAAGCTAGGTTAAACAACCTCGCTTATTAACAGTCTAGACATTTACTCAGTGAGTTTCGAGTTATTTTTTTGAGTAAAAATGAATTCACACTTTTTATTAATGATTTTGTTGGCATTTCTATCGAATTGTTTGGGTTTTTCATTAAATCGGAGAATAGATAACAACTCCGGGAGTGCTGTAGGATTTCAAAGGCAAGAAGATTGGAACTGGGTCAATTATCCCCGTACAAATGAGCCCCAAAATGCTAAGAGAGCTGAAAATTCCGGTAAATTGACTATTGAATTGGGAAAATAACATGGATCATTATTATATTTTCAGAAAATGAAGCAAAACTGGAATATGTGAGTGAATTGGATGAAAAGGAAGACTCAGCCCTTAAGTCTGGTTATCAGAAAATATCGATCAAAGATTCAAATGAATATAAAAGAGATGATAAGAATCGTGCACAAAATACCAATCACATCGATAATGAGAGCGGCCTTTTTCAGGGCAGCGCTCATATAGATAACAAATGATGCCTTGAATTAAAACGAGTCAAACCAACTTCAAGAGTGACCACAACTTCTTTTTTAATACCATTTCTTTATTGTTATTCATTTAGGACTCAAAGCATTAAATAAAAATAAAAACATTTAGATTTTCCTCGACTATAAACTCCTACAAAATTATTCGATTCTAAAATAAACTAGTACATTGAAAATGTTTCAAATAAAATTATATAAAACATGAAAATGATTTTAGTGATGTCAATGACAATTTGAAGAACTCCAAGAACTACAAAATTCCAAGTTGTTGCCAGGTATCTAGTGCTACTTGGGCATTGACAACTTGAAATTGGTTACTAATCTAGTACATAATAAAGTTTACAATTAGTGAGTTATGTTATGAAAACCTAGAATTAGGAAATGACTACAAATGTTTTGAATAATAAAATAATTTAATTATTATTATTAAGAAATGTATTTTGAAATCAATAATTGTTTGACTCAACTGATTGTCTCAACAAAACTATAACTAATTCATAGGATAAGAGTCTATCTCTGAGAATATCAAACCTGTCATTCACTGGTTTGTTGTTATCAGAAACACCTCTTCACACATCCATAAACAGACCAGTCTTTGGCAAAACTGGATTTTAAATTCTTCCTCTTCTGTAGTCTATTATCTCAAAAAAACAGATACATTATTAGAAGGAATAAGAAGACAAATAAATCTCTATTGTTCTCAAAATTGTTTTGTTTTCCATTCAATTCGTTGTAATTTGAATTTGAATGCATTTCAAAGTTAAGTTCGAAGTCATTTCAAGAGATAATTGAGTGAATCAAAACATTTTTCTTTTTATAGGAAAAACATTTTTTGTGTTTAACAAAAATTAATTTGAAGAAAAGATAAACACAAAAACAGACAATTATTTACTCGTTTTAAGTGTTGAACTTTGTAACTAATAAACATGACCAAGATGCTCACCTCACAGGTGTACTCACTCATTAATAATGAATCATTATGAATTATGTTCGAGGAATATTTAGACCATGATCCAACATATTTTTGTTCATTATCTTGTTAGTATTTTACTATATTTGAAGTTTTAATATGTATTTATTATAAACATGGTGAAAATTGAAAAATAATATTTTCTTAAGAGAATGAATAATAATGAGTGAGGTCAAAATCTGTGATAGCACCTTATACATTTTCAATGTAGAAACTGAGCAAGCTTTTTGAACTTATCTAATCTTAATATTACATAAGAGAATGAGCTTGTATTTGAAAGTATCTTGGTGATGTCTGTTGTGATTGTGTGCTCGAGAGTGATGTGGAAAAAATATGATGAACTGATAAAAAGGTCTACAATTGTGTTGTAACGGGTCTGAGAACAAGTCTATGAATACAAACTCGAAATTGGTTTCCAGTATTCGACGCTTTGTTTGTTTAACTCAACAAAAGATTAATAACTGGAATATGAAAAAAGTTGTTTCGAATTAAATAAAACGAGAAAAACAATTATCCAAAATATAGCCAAAAGAAAATTATGATAAAAGCTATTATAGTATTCTCTAAAGATTTGATGCAATCCCTAAGAAGTAAAGTGAGTGGGAATTACTTCCGATGACTGGTTTGGGCCACAACTCCGAGACTACACTATATTTAAACTGTTTGTAACACTTCGTTGAATAGTCAGCTCTGCGTTAAGTTTGTCGACAATACAGAACTTCTTTGGCAGTGAAAGAGAAGAAAAAACAAAACAAGAGAAACATCTGCTTTAAAAACCACTGAATTGATTGTCGAGACTAACAGTAGTTCTGTGGTCACCGACAAAATGCTACTGAAGTTAGAGCTGATCTCATGTCTCATCACAATATCTTCGGCTTTTCTCTTGAGTCCGACCGATGATATTGTTTCGCAGTTTAGAGGTGAGCCCACAGATGACCACAACTGGAACTTCACTCAGTGGTGGTTCGAAAGAAATGTATACTCGCAGGTGACCACCGAACCCGTCGTCTTCCAGGAGCCGACAAATGCCATCCAATACAGCGATATGGATCAGTTCGATACTGTCCACTACGGCGACTATAACCAGACGATCATTGATGGCGTTGTGGTCACGTCGGCACCGATTCTGATCGAAAACAACGGAACTCCGGCCACTTCTATCCTAAGGCTTAACGACACTCTTTTGCAGTTCTTCCAGAATTCTCGGCACTGGGGGGACGACAAACAGTATATGAGAGATCTCAGAGAAGCCATGAAAGAAAAATTCCTGTCTTATGGTCTCAAAACCGCATTTCATATATTCAAGGCTGAGGACAGTCCCATGAAACTAGTAAGTACATTTATGTTGAACACAAATTTCATGAATTTGACTGAAATAATCAATTTTGACAAAATCGGCAAAATTTGAGGCTCTCTATAGAAATCATAGAAATATTGACTAAAATATTGACTGAAAATTCATTTTTCAAATTCAATTTAATTAATTTGATTCTCTCTTGAATTTTGATGATTTAATTTATTTAAGTTTATTCATAATGAATACAATTTATTTCAACGAATAATTTAACCTGGAGGATTAAATTTGAGAATTTATTCTAATAATAAAACATTTGAAGTTATATATATATAATGAAAGGTTATACTGAAATTTTCTAGAAAAAAGTAGAATTATTTTGCCAAGATAAATCAAGGACTTATGAGATTAACAGTTATACAATTTCTCTTTGAATTAGTAAAAGGGTCTCGTATTTTAGATTTAGCATGCTAATTCTTTTCAAATAAATTAGAGATTATGTTTGACATAAATGCAATTTGTAGTCAGACTCGAAGCTATGTTTTTAAACATAATTATTTGTGAGACAATTAAAGCTCTTGAACTACAATTTGAATAATTTTAATGAATTGATGCCAATTAATAAGAATAGCGAATAGAATACTCTAGTAATGAGTGTTTTGCACACTTTAGACAATTTTTAAAAATTCAAAGATTAAGTGAAACTTATTTGACAGGCATTTGTCAGAACGCTTTTTGCCATTAATTTTAAGATTAAATTTGTTGTCAGTTTTCATCCCTTCGATTCTTCGGGGAGTTATTATTTTTGAATATTAAAGTTTGCTTGCTATGGTTTAACCATGATCAATTGATTGATATATCTTTTGTGGTTGGTTTGAGGAATAAGTTCATTAACTTTTTGAGAGTTGAAAACCAGTTATTTTTGAGAAATCAATCAAAACTATTGATGCAAACAATGGCCACACTTTAGAGGCCATCCATTTTTCAAGTGGTTCTTAATTTTTTTCAGCCCTTATATCCCGGAGCTGTTAAGCGTCAGACAGCTTGCAATATAATCGCAATACTTCCGGGTCAATACCGGGGAACGCCCGACGATGAGATACTATTAATAGGCGCGCATTACGACACAGTTAAGAAGTCTCCCGGTGTAGACGATAATGGTTCTGGATCAGCTGCTGTGCTCGAGATTGCTAGACTGCTCACTACCCATAGGTGTCGGCTGAACAAGACTGTGATATTCACGCTCTTTGACTTAGAAGAGGAAGTAAGCCTTCAATCGTTTTAATCATTTTTATATAAATAATTGAATACTTTTAGTGAAATTGAATTAATTATTTGTTTTGATTTAACGGATAGTATCTGAAAGGAAGCAAATATTTCGTTCAGCAATACCTGATTCCCACTGAATTGAACAAGAATAAGGCCAAGTTCAAAGGCGCATACATTATGGATATGCTCTTGTCTTACAACACATCTGATGGAAGTCAGTCTTTGCGGGACTTTTGGGTAATTTCTGTTTATCTCTAAATAACACTCAAATATATTCAACGATTTATTTTATTTCCATTTTGATTATAGCCAACACTTCCTATGTTTGTGGAGGAGGTTAAGGAAGGCGGAGCCAAAGGCAATTTCCTGACTGCCTGGTCCCGCAGAAATATTGACCAAGACTTATATTTCTTTCTGGATAAAAATTGGAAGAACCCTCAGTATCCGTTAAGACTATTGGACCCGCCTCTCCCCACTTGGAGTCATGAAGTGGCGCGAAATTGGACTCGATATTCAAAATATGGCACTTTTGCTCGCAGTGACCATGCTAGTTTCTGGTACCCCATCGATAGAGACAAGACATTTAACGCAGTCTTATTGAGTGATCTAGGTATTTATCGAAAATCACAAGCGATTAATTTAATGAATGCAATATTATGAAATAGGTCCTTGGCGAAAAGATATGTTATTCCATTACCACCGACCGAGTGATGACATGCGATGGCTTAGAAGAGAGAACTTGGAGTTCATGAAAAATACAGTCGACAGTCTGGTGGCCACAATCATTGACCTTGGTCAAGGAAAGTGTTGGATGAAAAAACATAAAAAGAAAGTCGACTAATATTTATTAAGTACCATTTAAATTATTAAATTAGAGTTATCTTGCTCTCACAACAAATTAGTGAAGGGATTAATTTAATGTTTCATAAAATATGGATATTTTTCATTCGCTCTTAACTTAATTTATTTTAATCTTTTCCATAAATATTTTTAATCAATTTTATTGTATTTTTTTATTGAAGATATTTTTTAAGGTTTAATATTAATAATAATGTTCAGAATAAAATATATTTGTAGAATTTCACCATGCTCACTAAAAAAATCTAATCATAAATTTCGGTTCAATGAGTTGAATATCTCTTTTTTTCTACCGTAATATCAGAAAAGAGATGAAATCTGAATAATAATTGAGATAAAAATTGAGTCGAAATATCCATTAGTTTGGGATTAGTTTATAGAATAAAAAACCCAAAAACTGGAGAAAATGAAATATAATTTGGCGACAGTTTTAGGTTTCATCGCAATCGAAAGCGTTTTTATGTATTGAATATCTGTCTGAAGGCAAATAAACATCAAATGAAATAGAGTCTGATATGTCTCATCTAAAGGCAGCTAATATTCAGACAGTTTTTATATAGTGGTTAACCTTCAGCTCCCCTTCATTTGTTTATTAACTCTTTAACAGATTCTCGGAAAACATAATACTTAGCGAAATATCCATAATTTGTTTGAATGTTTCAAAATCTTGTGTAAGTTTTGGTTATTTGAGTAATTGTTTTGATTTAGAAATTCTTGGTTTTCGGTGAAGAATTCTCATACAAAGCGACTATTTTTCACTTTTGTTATAATAAATACATTCTGTGCCCTAAATAATAGTGTTTTCTGTGTTCACACTATCGGTTGACGTCTTATGTAATCGATTTAAGTGAACAAAATATGACACTATTTTAAAAAGTGATGTGTTTTTCTGCATTCAATTTGAAGGTAAGTGTAGTTTTCAGTGGCGATGAAAGGCTGTGCCAAAAGTCAATCTCTAGCTCTAAATTCATGGCAAACGTTGTACACAAATATAATAGTTATAGTTAATTCTGTGCATCAAATTGTCATTAAATTTATTGGTAACTTATTCTGAGCCAAACCTTTAGGTATTGTCGACCAGAATATCGGTTGCAGTAAATAATCGGTAATTATTGCTGTCATTCACTCAATAATAATCCCAAAGAACAACATTTTGAAGCATCTGTTCCTGAAGTCTATGCCTTCACAACAGTCCTGTTTTTAAGTAACTTATTTGATTATTTTGTGTACAATTTCCTAATTTACCCTGCTCATTAACTCAAGCAGATGTTTTTGTGTGATTTACTGATGAATAAAACAATTGACCAAATTTAAGCTCGTTAATGGCCAGGGTAATCAACAATTTTTTCCTCTTAAATCGATTTAAATTAGATTTGATTTAAATTGAAATCTGTTTTGTTTCAGTCATTTAATCGTTTGAAACATTGATTCGCTATAATTAGCAGTTATTTTCACTTCTGGTGAAACTCAGTAACATTGCTCTTATCTCAACTTAATTTCCTTTCAAATGCTCATAAAAGGAAAGTATTCATTTCAGAGTTAGCTTGATAATTAGATAAATATTATATTATACAGACTGACGCTATTTGTTCTTTCAATGATGTAATTCAAAAGTCTATTGAAATTCTCGGTTTTGAGCTCATTGTGGGTAAAGCGATATTTTTAGTACTTTCCTCTTCTATTCAAATATTTATTAAATAATATTTTCTTTTCAAATATAATTTGATTCCGATTGAAATATAATACAAAGTCTATGTATAAGAATATTATTTTCATAAAACTATCAAAAAGAAATGATCTGCTTATATATCACTTATATATCACTCATATATCCACTTAACATAATGTGTGCGAAATATTAGCCAATATTCCTCCCGGCCTTTGGTTCGGATTTTTTTCATTTTTTCAACACCGCTTAGTCTGCGAATCCATCCCAAGTGGTTATTATTATATGGGTTTATCTTAATTTTGTTGTAGTTAAAAAAATAAAAGTTGCTTGTTCTACCCAAGTATTCACTTATTTTGATACAAAGTTTTGATTAAGTTAGCATGTTTTAGTTCACTCAGTTTTATGCTTTTTAGGCTTCATATTCTTGAATTTTGTTGTTTTAGTCTCTTAGCTGTGTTAAGCAAGCACAAATATTAGTTTTTCATTTGAATATATTATTCCAACGAAAGATAATGCTATGAAAATAATTAAATGAGTCCCACATTTATAAGACTTTTCTGATTTTAGTATCAAATTACAAAAAACAGTAATAATTTTTTTTTTATCATTATCTAATCAGTTGCTATGAGCATGCTAATTTAGCTAAACAATATTCTTGTACAAAAACAGACTGTAGGCATTATGGAACTTAATGATTCACAAAAATGAAAGAGATAAGGGAGTGGCACAAACCAAGGTTACATTAATTCTAGTGGTATTTCAAGACTGATAAATGAAATCAAAGAGCGATTATTGTTTTTAATTTTTGTTTTCAGTATAAAAATGTAAACATGGTCATCCATAAACTAAAATTGAATTTCACTTTCAGGTCATAAATTGAAGACTTTTTCATTTAATCCAAGGATTTGAGAAAATGTAAGATTTGATTGAATTTTGGACGAAATTCAATATATTTTTGTGTTAAAGTGTTATCAAGTTTTTCATCTTTAATTTCATCATTAATATGCATTCAATGGTTATCTCGACTATAATTGCATTTTTCATATGCAATACACTCAGCCTTAGCCTCGCAAACAATATAGACAATAATGAGACAGGTACTTCACTATTCTCTTTCAAATCAAACCTTTAATCTGAACTTATATTTCAATAGACATTTGTTCCAAACAAAGTGATTGCTATTCTTGCGTTGGAATAAGAGGCTGTGCGATGTGGTATTGTCGTCTCCACAATGGAGGTATCCATTGATTGACTCAATGCTGAGCTCACAAAATGATAATTTCTCAGAACTAAGTCATCAATTCTGTACCAATACATCAAAATCGAAACCAATAGAGGCCTGTGATGGCAATTGGTCCAAGCAACAAACTCGTCCAATGTGTAAGTTTCATATACATTACACCCAGTGATGTGCAAGGGGGGCAAGTGATGTGCAAGGTATAGCAAAAACACCTATTTTTTGGTCGAATGGGACCCCCCCCCCTAGAAAATTTGAGGTCGAGTACCTTGGACATCACTGATTACACTTGATATTTATGTGGAATCGATTATCGATCGCAAATCGCAAATGATTTCTTAATTGTGGGTCATTTCATACTTTATTAGATTATGAGACCACAAATCATAAGAGAATTTCACTTATTTTGTATAATTTGACGAATTTCCACATTAATTCATACATTATTTTCTTCTTGTTTTCATGTAAAACACCAAGGTGACTCGTTTAATACAACTGATTTCAATCACGAAACGAAAAACGTATTGAATGACAAACCCGAAGATTGTAAGAAATTGATTAGACTTTGAATGTATTTTCAAATTTATAACTCAATAGACAACTGTCCGCAATATAAGGATTGTGAGACATGTTTTGGTAACACTCACTGTGCCTTCTGGTGGTGCGATCTCAGCGATGGTTAACACTTACCTCAATATTATTCACAATTAATGGTGATTTGAATTCATAGAATGGACGGGTGCTATGTTTTGTGAAAAGCCTGGCGATCCAAAACCTACATCTCCTTGCGAAGGCAAGTGGGAGAAATTGCAACGACCAAACACTTGTAAGTTTTAAAGCATCTAGACACTTTAAAAACTGATCTATCATAAAATCTATGATAAGGCGCTGACATTCACAAAAAGAATACAACGACAACCACTCTATCACCTGAGACGACAACTCCGGCCAACACAACAACAGCCAAAACGACGACAATCCTTCCGATCACATCAAGTATTGAAAATTATCAATAATTTGATCGATAATTCACTTCTAATTATATTAATCTTTTGTCAGCCTCTGCCCCGGAACCGGAACCACACAATGAAGGAGAGGGCAAACTGAATGGATGGACTATCGCAGGAATAACCATCTCTAGTATTTTAGTAGTCTTGATATTGGTTGGAGTTTCATATAAGAAAGTTACCAAGTTATATAGGGCTCGCAATCCATACCATACCCTTAATGATTGAAATTATGTAAAAATCCTTTTATTTTATAAATTTAGTATTTGTTATATTCCACTCATTTTCGGTTCTTTTTATCTCAAATCAATTGATTGCAATCTGTTTTCAAATCAGAAAACAAATTTGATTAAAGTCTTTGATCCGTCAAATGTGTTAAAGAATTCCAATACTTTGTTATTCGAGTCCAGATCTGAATTATATTTTCTTATAATTCAATGGTATTTCGATCAAAGGAATGCCTGCTTTTCATTAATTTGATTCCAACTTCATTAGTGAGAGTTTGACGACGGGGGACGACATAAACCCCACTCTCAACTCAAACAATTTGAAAGTCTTAAAAATTAGTTATAATATATACCATTGATTGCAGTGAATTTCACAAGATCATATATTTGATATATTTGATTATCCAATTTTGTCTCTCAATTTTGCCATTCAGGTTGACATTTGAATGATTGCAGTTTGGTTGACCTTGATTACTTGGTTTGTTTTCTTTGCGAATTAAATATATATAAGAACTTTCAATTTTGTTGAAATTTTAAAAGATTAAAATTTTTATTCTTCGAGTTGTTTAACAAATAATGAGATAAACAAATGATTTGAATTTAAAAACAGATTTTCGTTAAATTAATCGATTTTTCGAAATCCGAAAATATGGTCAAAATATTGTATAATATTATTAATGATCATTATTTTGAAATATATTTATTTTGATTTATTACAAAACATTTTTTATTTATACCAAGTTATTGTTTCCGACAAATGATTGATATTATGTTTAATCATGTAATACATCTGTTTAAGGTGGACAACAACAAAAATTCAACCAGTAAAGATAAAAGGATTCATTCGAGCAAATTATTTCAATAAATTGTCTATTTCTGACTCTTCCTTATATCATATAAGTTATATCCGTATAAAACTTTCCTCGAATTTTCGTTCATAACTTTATTTACAAATGCCTTTGAGCTCTTATTTACTTGGAACGACCTAGTAGATGTACATGCCTCAACATTGGTCTCTAAATTCAATTCCTTAAAGATAGTTAACAAAGTACAAAATATGAATCACATTGATAAATATTGAACAATAAACAACTTGGTCTTAATATCAAATATAAACATCCGTTAAATTGAAAGTTATTACACAATAAAATATTTAATGAATTTGTTGAATGTCTGACAAATATTACAAATTGATTCACTAAATTAATAATGTCAAAGAAAAAATACCATGAACACATTTGCGATTAACTGAAATGATTAACAAGAATGTTTGTATAAACTAATTATCAGTTAATGGGAATGAAAGGGCATTATGATCGCCGATTCGTTAAACTTGTGAGATTTGACCATGAATAAATAGAAAGATCATAACAGCTCACTTGGTTGGTGCTTGCTCGCTCATTATTCTCTCGCAAATCAGTAAATTTACTCAATTGAATCAAGCTCTTTATTTAAATGATGAATTGATAGAAGAATAATCTCTTTTAGCAGCACTTCTTTAGTCTTATTAAAAACAGTTATATCTTATATTGAGAATAATTCGGATGATTTTGTTTGATCTGATTCTTGCCTCAGGACTTACATCACATATGAGTGGAAGCATTAAGTTGTGAGGACTCGTGTACTGACCGTCTGTGCGAAACAGTTGACTGAGTGCAGGACAGCACACCATTACAGCGACGATTATTTCTTTTACGAACGAAACAAAGTAAAGAACTGATGTCTTCCATCTGTCCAATCATTGACACATTTATTAGTATTGGAATTAAATGTGAAATTAAATTAAAGAAAATAAAGTAACCATGGTCAAAAGTTTCGATTCTTTTATTATTGAATGCATTGAATAACTCTTTTAAAATATGGAAATTGGTTTTATTTAAAGACCAAATTTTTAATAACGATCTTCTGGTTCATAGATTCTTGTCTTTAGAGTCAATACATTTAATGTATACTCAAATATCTGACTCAAAGGTTTGAAAGGAGTGGCTTTTATTCAAGGAATCAGTAGTTTTACATCTATCACATTCTATAGATAGGCACCCCTAGGAGTTTTAGAAAAAAACTTCATTATTTGATGCCAAGTATACAATTTAATTAAAGTTCTTTGTGAATCCGATTTCAATTAAATCAGTGCAAGAATTCAGGTTAATATCATTGAATTTCTAAGAGAGTTCAAAATATACTAAAAAGTCATCTCTTGAATCAATATTTTTTGGGAAATTCTTTTTTATAATAAGTGGTTAACTGAAGTGGCGATCGATATATATAACCATATTTTGTATTCACAAACAATGACTGAAATTTTCGGTAAAATAGAGAATAGAAGTCACAATATATTCTATACTTTTTTTTGTTTGGTTTCAATTTATTTGATACATCTGTATGAACTAGATACTTCTAAATGTTCACATCAAATTCTCGCATTTCTAAGTCATTTTATAAATGTCAAGAGTCAATTTGCCAGATTAATATTATACAAAATCTAGTTAATTCTATAAAGTTGGCACCAAATTGGCCTCTCTCTCTCTCTCTCTCTCTCTCTCTCTCTCTCTCTCTCTCTCTCTCTCTCCTCCCTTTCTCTGCATCTAAATTCCTGTCTCTGTCTTCTTATATCAATAATTTGGACAAAATTATAGATTAATGGAATAACACATTTGTGTCCTATTATTAGTGTTATGTCCGATAAAATTAGTGACAGATTTTGTTGTGAAAGAAGAGCTCTGATATGGAATACATTATACTTAGTCTGGGATATAAAGCGGGCAAAGACTGGAAGCCATTGGCCGAACATCAATAAGGA
>JAQGBD010000876.1:0-21904 GCA_034698165.1 Punctoribates punctum | reverse complement strand
ACGAACCTTTCATTTAAAGTCTTTTGAGTTTTCATTTTATTGAAGGGATGTCTCGACTTTTCTTTGGAGATCTCTTCGAATTCTTCGATGACCTGAGGTTTGGTTTCTATATATTCCTCAATCACAGTGTTGTCAGACATGTCTTCAGTGAAACCACTTATTAAGAACTGAATTCATTTCAATAAAACTTTTGAATAAAAATATTGTTTTGAGATTGAATTCAGAGAACAGACATTTTTGGAAACCTTTTTATAAAATGTTAGCAAAAGTTTTGTTATTTATTAAGTTTGACCTTTAATTAACCTGGATCACTACATGACTTTCGTGTATACTATACACTGTATAGCAATACTAGCTAGGAAAATTACTTAAAACCTATCAATTGATGAACTATCAAAACCTTCAAAATATTTGAGTCTATCCATCGATAAATGCAATGAAATGAAATCGTCGTTAAATAAAACCCATTGTAGTTCAAAGTGTGGAAAATGAGTAAATTCTTTATTATTCAAACACAATATGCGTTAAAAACTTTATAAACAAAAAATTTTTAAACAAATTTTTCATTTCTTTCTGTTTTTTGTTTTGAGAAATACTTTGAGAATAAAATATAAAAACATTAAAATATCAGTTAATGTAATAAACGGTAAATTTTTGGTATTCTTTCACAAAATTATTACTTTTCTTCACTATTTAATGGGAAAACAGCACTCGATAGTCAAGTGTAAGGATATTGTAATTGATTTCTATTTGATTTATTACTGGAATCTTCTTCGAAGTCGATGAGAGACTCGTTCATCCATTTTGAGGAACTGCTCTTAAGATCAGACAACACTTGATTTATTCGTTTATACCACTCAAACGCCAGGACCGGTGTCTGCGCCTGAAATTTATATACATTTTTGCCTAAACTGTCTGAAAGGGTGAAAGTATCGGAAGTCTGCGAGTCTTCGACCAGTCCTACGAACCAACCCCTTAGGGACCGGCATTTCAATGGATTTGAGCGATACTACAAACAAATGGCTTTTAGTTAATACTCTCTAATGAAGTGAATTAATTTTTACAATATTTGTCCGATAATTCTTGAAATGTTTGGAATCATAGAATAAAAGATGGTTTCCCTGTAATACCAACCAATACCTGACCCAACTGTTGATCTGTTTAAACGAAAAGTTAATCGATTAACGAATTTGAATAAAAGAGGGAAAAGAAGAGCGAAACCAGATTACGAACCAATGGACAAAAGCGAAGATAACTTACGGATGGCTTCTTTCCGTCCTTAAGAACTGTCTTCCTTTTGACGATTCCCTGATATAAGATCCTCTCTTCAGCTAACGTCAGACTGTGGTCTATAAAACGGTTTAAAGGCTTTTCCGCGTCATTGGAATCAATTGACTCCTTTTTATCGTTGATTATATCAAACTTTGGTAACAAAGTCTTCTCGAATGGTTCCACTGTTTTGATAACCGGTTCGTCAGTTATGAGACTGTCGTCTATAAGACAGCGGTTCTTATTGTTCCGTAAAAAGGTTTGCTTCGATGACTTGGAAGTCATTGGAATAGAGGTTATGGAAGACAAGACATTTGTGCCGAGACTATGAGCCTTCCGATGGCCGGCAGTAAACTTCTTCTTATTATAGGCTGGTATTGAGTTGGCGTTTGTTGTGTCGGTACAGTTAAAGCTCACCGACAAACGGTTAGAGGAAGTGCTAGAAGTTATGCTGTGCTGATC
Organism: Punctoribates punctum; assembly: GCA_034698165.1. Classification (NCBI taxonomy): domain Eukaryota; kingdom Metazoa; phylum Arthropoda; class Arachnida; order Sarcoptiformes; family Punctoribatidae; genus Punctoribates; species Punctoribates punctum. The sequence goes on along the minus strand of JAQGBD010000876.1, from coordinate 20,173 downwards.
CAAAACATTGAGTGAGGCGCCATTAAATGACTTTATTGTTTGGCTGTTCTCTCGGACGTAGAAAACACTTTTGCTATCACTTTCTGGTGGTTCCAGTTTTAAAGATAATCTAAGCAATAGATCGAAACAATTTTTAATCAGATGAAGGGTTTGGAGGACGACATGAATAGCTTACTTATAATTTTCATCTTCGAGAAACTTTTGAAGCTCTTCTATATATCTGACGGAAAGTAAATACTTCTGAAGGTTTGGCATAATTGGAAGATTGTCTGAAATCAAATGTATTTCAATCAATTAATCGATATATTAATCGATCGCAAAATTGTTGCCACAAAATGATAGAAATCTATAAAACTATAGTCTATTCAATTGAATAATCGATTAGATAAGAATCAGAGCTCAGGAATGCATAAGTGCTCCAAAACTGATCGGAACTCCCATCAAAATGGAACAGAATATCGATTATTGGAGGGAAGGGCTAACAATCTATTTAATGAGCAAGTTAAAAATCAGTTACCATAAGTTGATCGCTGGAATTCTGATATAATTCTGAGTATAGAATCCATTTTATGCTTCCTCTGAGGATTTTCGAGACCCCTGGTCTGTGGGTGGGCCACATCGATGTAGACAATGTCATGAAGGTACATTCCCAAGTATGGAATGCAAGGGGTCTTTGCCGCGTTCAGGTGGTCCCGGAGTCGCTCAAAGTTGTCGGAATCGGAGAACAACTCCGACAGCCGTTCAAAAGATTGTTTATCTTTTTTGGACAAATGCTGTGAAACAGAGATGAGAACAAAACAATCAGTCATTGAGTTTGTTATCAGAACACGAATTAAAACAAATGATAAATCATATGATATAAGGCATGACATTGAATGACAGCCCTTGTGTTCACACTTACGGCCCATGTCTTCGATAAACGATGAATGGGTGCACTGAAAAGGGCTGACTTTATTGCGAAGGCTGAGTGAAGATTATTTAATTCAAGCAAACGTTTGGCCACTTTTATGAAGTGACTCAACACTTCTGCCCTTTGTTTTGCCGACGAATGCGATAGAATTTCCTGTATTACCCAAAAGCTGACCTTTGGATCAAATGAACGATTAATTCAGTAATAAATCAGAAAAGGATTTGTAGTTAACTCAAAGATTATTTCTTTTTTGAGTGAAAACAATTGGAGAAAAATCTCATTGAAAACAAAGTTCATTGACATTAATGAATAAAAGGTCTGATTTGCTCACAATTACTGAGAATAAGGAAAGCTTTCCCTAACGGAAATGCGGTAATCAACTCTCCAATTATCTCTCAAGCATAGCCAAGGTGCAATCATAACTTTTAAAGTGAAAATTGCTAGATCATTCTGATCTTTATCATGTTTATAAGTTTGTGAAAAACTGGAAATTATAAACATTTGATTGAATGCAAATATCAGTACATTTCTAAGACATTCATTCATAGAGATAATCAATAAAATGCAAAACGAATATTAAACAGAGACAAAGACCAAGAATACATATTATTGCCAAAACTAAAAGACTGGTTATTTGTAGACTATGAAGCTCTTGGAAAATCTCAGTAAATAAAGTGTTTTCAATTTGAAATCGAGGAAAGTCTGGCAAAGGATCCGAAGACAAATATTTATGCGATTCTCAAACTAGAGATAAGTCTATTGACAATAATTAGTGACTTATGTATGACTCACTCTATTGAACCGTTGTGTGAATGCGACCACATTTGGGGAAAATTGGTATTTCCTACTACCAGTCCATTGGCCAGAAGAGAGCTCTTGTGGTTGAATGGCAACGAAAATCGATAGATCAATGAGCGTCAGCTGTGAGGCCAGATCTTCGGGCTGTACCCGCAACACATCATTGATCTCATCGTACTTGGAGTGGTAGTCACCAAAATCGAACTTGGTGGTGTTCACTGGCGGAGAATAGTCCACTGACTTGTTTCTGTTCAGATCTGTTGGTGTGAGAGCACCGGTGGAACAGTTGTACGAATTGACTGACAATAACTGAAATTTGCTGTCAATCCGATCCAAATCAGTCTGAAAGGAGTGTTTCAAATGTTTATAATTAAATAAATCTGTTTTCATGAAAAAACACAACAAATCTTTGAACAACTCTTGCATTTCGTATAAACAAAAAACTTAATTATTATTTCAATCGTTGAATGAACTGAAAGTTAATTAAATTCAAGAAAACAAATGACTTTAATATAAAGACTAAAATAAACGAAAAAACTTCTAAAACACTGAAAAATCTGAAAACTAAAATATTTTGATCCCAAAAAAGGCCAAAATTGAAGACTAAACTCAACTTTGAAATGAGTTAAAAGGTTTGAATTCGTGACCAAAACCTCATTAACACAAACAAACCGATTGTGTACTGAATTATCAGATTTTTGGGCAAAACTCTGATATAAAACTGATTTTAATGCAAAACATATGACACAGACTTATGATTATTGGCTTAACATTCGTCAAATAACTGTCAATAATCGACTCCAAGGGCTCAAAGTTAAGGGATAGGCAAACAGGACTGCAAACTGATAGACAAGTCTTACGCTATTTTGGTTGAGGACTGTCCGCCAATTGAGGAGAAGAGTTCCCGGCGTTGAAACACTTCTTTTCAAACTCGTTTGCGGTCTTATATTCAAAGACATTATTATTATTATTCAAATGTTTTGTTAATTAGTTTTTTGGTTCAGTTTTTCGGATCCATTCATTTCACAGTCTTTTGTTCGGAGAGACAAACAATTAATTAAAAAACTTATTTTTAAACACAAATTAATAAAATAAAAGGATTTTCATTAAAATATTCAATTCATCGATGACTTTGAGAAACGATTCTCTCATTTAAGGCTTCACTGAATTTACAATTGAATTGTGATTTCAATTTTTGAAACTAAAAACTAAACTATTTTAAAGACTTGTTTTGGCGATGATTTGAAAAATAGACAAATAATAGGAAAACTAAAAAACAATTAAATCATTCAATCGTTTGAAGTGATATTCATATTAATTATTAAATCCAATAATAAAACCATTTATTTAAGTGTTTTCATTGCTTTTTCAGACGATATTCACCGAAATTTATTTGAAATATTGATTGTTTTAATTGGAGACAAATTATGTAATAAAAGTGTAAACAAAACACTTTTGCTTTGATTTTAAAAACATTTTAACACAAATTAATGTCTTTCTCTTCAGCACTGAATCATTCAGTCATTCAATTCACGGTTTAATACTACAAACAACGCCTACTTTCAGCGCACAGACAAACCCTGCTTTTGGTGACTATCAACTGTTTTTGGGTGACATTTGATATTGATCCTTGCTCAATAGCTATCTAATCAGCATTTGTTATGATTTAATTTAGATTTTAAATGTCAAATGATATAGTTTTTCCGGCAATATTTGAGCATGTTATTTCAAAGTTAGCTAAACAATACTTTGTCTCTTTACAAGATTTATCGTTGACCCAGCAGTTGCCATGGTAACTGTCAATCATTTGCTGTTTGGAGCTCTTATGCTTCAAAAAATACGTACACTTTTTAAGTAATCCAGATTTTTCCACACAAAATGTTTACTAGAACATCTGAATTAAGCTAAAAAGTATTCTAGATAACTTGTGTAATGAGCAATTGAACATCTTTTGAGAGATCAGATTAGAACCCACCCAAAACACTTTGAATCTAATTTAGTAAGCAACTTTTTTTCAAACAAAAAAGTCAAACCTCAATGGAAACCAGTTTTCATTCCGACCCTATCTTAAAATATCAGGAAATTAATTGTGTTTTGAATTGTTTTTTCTTCTTTGTTGAAGAATAGAAAAAATTGGCTAAAATTAAAAAATGTATCACAAATAGTTGTTAGTGTGATGACCCTGGTATATCTGGTATATATGGAATATGTAAAAATAGGCGCTTCGATAAACAATTTACTATAAATTGCATTAATAATTAATATTTGTTTGAAGAGGAAAATTGATTTTTTTCTCTAAACAATGTTAATGTAATTCACTTTTAAAGTGCAAATAATTCACGATTTGACACGTTTTACAAACACAATTAAAATATTTTTGCCAGTGATTCACCTAGGCTAATCACTTTCCAATTATTTGTTGCCAAATTCCTATTTCTATCCTTGGAAGTGCCAATAAATTAAAGTTTAGTTAGTACTATAAACCGGACAAACCATTGGAGCCTTAGATCGGAGTCTGAATTCCAAAACACATTAGTTATGATTCCGGGTCGAAATGAGCTTGCAAGTTGCAAAATTAAACCTACAAGTGTACAAGTTATATTTGTGAAACTGAATCACTATTTATTTATATTCAGGAATCCGTTTTGAATAACAGGATATTAATTATTAGAGAAAAGGCATTACTATTACTTACCATAAGAGAAGTCAGTAATCGATTTCCTTTTGATTTCTGAAATCAGGAATTTTTAGCTTAACTTTCAGTTCTGTTCATTGAGTTTATATAATATTCACTGATATTAGTGATAAGCAAACGAACCAAGTCTTCAACAAAAAGTTATTTCAAAAATTTTCCATTAAATCAGTGGAGTTTATAAATTGATAGCTGAGTTTGAGAAAAACTTTTTCCCATAAAAAAACCTGTTAATAAAACCTTTGAAAAAAGGTTTCCTTAGAATTCCTTTAAATTCAAAGAGTAATTTAATCGAAAATTGTAATGAGCAAGGTCGAATAGCCTTGATCACTCTCAACTCTTTCATTCTGACCTTTAATAATCAAGTAGAATGAATCAAGCAAGAATGGTCAAGGAACAAACATTCTTTAAAGAACATCAAACTTTTTGAGTGCTGCATCTAGGTTTAATTTGTACTTTAATTCTAGAATACCTTGCTTATTTCCAATACTGAATAAATCAAAATTCAATTAAAACAATGGATGAAAAAGAAAGCAAAACGAAAACGTCATTTGCAGTCATTTTTCTCTTTTATTGAAACTTTTTTGTTAACAAAATATATTATCATTAAGTCATTCAAAAGGATCTCAAATTTCTTTTCTACGAATTTGAAAACCACTGCAAAAAGTATTGTATTTTTTGAATCACTAAAAAAAACAATATTTCTATTATATGAGAAAAAAGAGACTAAATTTAATTATGATTTGTATGAATGCACGGGTAGGGGTAGGGCTGGGATGTAGTGCCTAATAAGAGGCACTGATGTAATTTGTGATGCAGTACTCGGCACCGACTGGTATTCACAATAATTCATTTTATGGCAAAACCCAAGTAATCAATACAACAAAGTGTTGGAAAATTAATTAAACATTTCGACAAAACAGTGTTCACTAAATACCTTGAACTTCACTCGATAAACAATGAAAGTTAATTAACTAGCTATTTCTCACATCAACTAATTAGACGTAGCTTAAATGTAAATATTTGCATCTAATTTATTAGCATGTTGAATAATTTTATCTACAATTTCCAATTCTTATTTAATGGATGACTATTTTTGATGGATTACGAAATTGTTTTGGATCATGTTCATTTAAAAAGCTATCATCACATGAATTATTCATGGAAATTTATACGATTTCATGATCGAGCAGAAAATTGTCGTGAATTCCCTTATGATTATCCTATTAATCATTTATCAAATAATTAATCAAATGCTAGAATAAAATCTAAAATACTATTCGCGTGATTTGAATGAGAGTTAAAAAAAATTCACATTTGTTTGTCATTTAAGGAAATGTTTTGAAATTAGATTCCGTTCAAAGTTTGACGGCTTTTACGAAAATACCATTTTTTGGGGCAAAAGAAATCAGTTTACATGTTGTGGTCGGAACTCCTATTTCTGTCTTATGACTCCTTTCCAGTCTGTAGTCGAGCAGCAGTTTGGCCAAAGAAAGTTTTATCTCGAAGAAGGCGAACCGCATCCCAATGCAATTGCGGGGACCGTTACCGAAGGGCTGCCATGAAGACGGATGCATCTCATGTTTGCGGTCGGGGCTAAAGCGCATCGGATCAAACCTTTCGGGTTCTGGCCAATAGTCCTGGTCGTGATGCAGATAATAGGTGGCCATTGCAACGACGGCTCCCTTGGGTATTGTCATCTCATTGTATTTATAGTCTTTGAGACACTCTCTCGACACAAATGTAATGATAGGCGGATATACTCTCATCGTTTCATTTATTACATATTCCATGTATTCGAGTCTATTCACGGCATTGAAGTCCAATTTACCCTCACTTTCATAGAGTTGTTTGACTTCTTTGCGAATCCTCTCCTGTACTTCAGGGTAGTTGACCAGAATGTGTGCCACAAATGCGAGGGCAGTACTCGTGGTCTCATAGCCGGCGCCGTAAAACAGTATACAATTAGCTTTGATCTCGTCTTCAGTCAAACGAATGTTATATTTACTGACTTTGGATTCATTTTGTTGGCCATCAGTTGGGATATTATTATTCTGTTCATAGCTTGCGATCAGTTTCTCATTACTGATAGTCGACATGTCTGCAGACGATATCTTCAAGTCTAACATAACTTGCAATAAATCATTTCGTCTGAGTTCAGGGCTTTCTTTTCTCAGTTTAATAATATTGGAACTCATTTTCATGAGAGTTCTCATAGGAGTTAACCCCAACTTATATCTGATAGTCTCGTCCAGTCTTCTCAACGGGTGAATCAAATAATCTAATTCTGGAAAACAATTAATCAATAAATAGACTATTTTATTGACTTTTGTCTCCAATATTTTTTGAACAGCTCTCAAGAACTTATTGTTGTCGTCGTTTTGTACATCACTTCGGACACCAAAAGCTGTTCTGACGATAACATCAGTGGTCAGCCTCTGATACAACTGATAAATGTTGAACTCTTCGCCTGATTTTGCATTTTTATCAATTAGTTCGAGGAATGAATTGATTGAGTCGTTCATTATTGGGGTCATTGTCTTAAGTTTGGCGGCACTGAAGGCAGGGGTCAGAATACTCCTCATTTGTTTCCATCGTTGGTCACAACTCCTTATTAGACAGCCGTCGTATCGGGGACTGGGATATAAAAATCTCAAACCCATATGAGGTCTATCCGTGAAATGATTGAAGTCTTTGATCTGAATATTCTTTGCCAACTCAGGATCTGCGACCAACACAATAGGTTGTGCCCCGGAATAACAGCCGACAACTTTGCCATACTTATCAATCCAAGCCCTCTGTCTTTCAATGGGAGATAATTGTCTCATTTCAAACAAATTGCCAAAAATGAAGTTTGGTTTAGGGCCAGGAATACCATTACGGCTCAGAATCGACATTTGTCTGACTCTTCTGCGATACCAAAACGCAATCAAAATCAATACTACTATTAATGTCCACATATTTTGAGAAACAGATTCCACAAAAACTAATTTTGAACTGAAAAAGAATTACTTCTTTGCTTTCCTTTTATTGTTTCCCAAAATTCACAGATATTTTAGATTTTAATAAATTAATTAATCTTTTTGTTAAAAAATTGTGATATTCTTAGGAAAACCTAATCGTCTGATACTATCTTACGTCAGATTAGATAATATTTTAATCAAATTTCTTTTAACATTAAATTATTTTACTAAAAGTAATTTTAGTATCACATAAAATGTCATTTTTATGATAGAATTTCCAAACTGTTTATTATCATAGCTTTGTTTTGAGCCAAACATCGGATGAAAAACATTAAAATAAACAAAAAATTCTTGTGATTACGATTAAAACTTCTATTTTCAAAACAATTCGGATGAAATTTACCAATTTATTAAAAAATTAGCAAGGAAAAGACTACAGAGATTACTCAAAAGACGAACGATATTAAATTCGCACCAAATAAAGATCATATATGTCCCTTGGTACAATTTTGATTAAAATTCCCCAGCTAATTTATTCAGAATAAAACATTTAAGAATAGATTTCTAAAAGAAGAAAAAATTAAATTGGTCAATTTCATCTAATATTAAACTATTAGAAAATGTGTCAAACATTTAAATAATTGACAAAAAATAGTTTTACAGAAAATTAGTTTTAAAATAATTTATTCAATCTATAAATTTAGAGAAAATTCACATCAAATTTACTGCTGTGAGAAATAAACAAGGACATAGGACTATCACGGATAGCGTCTTACCGGAAATTGAGACAAATTACCCACAGTAATTGGCTGTCAATAAAGTGTATGAGCGCCCGCGTCTTCAGAATCAAGACAATCACTTTTGTCACTCGCCAGACACCTGTGACGACATACTCTGGTATAAAGGACAGTCATTCACGGTACCTGCCATTTAAAGACAACTACAGAAAACAATCGGTTTTGAAACACTAGTATAGAAACCAAGAGTAATATCGGTTTGAATGAAAAGTTAAGAGACGACCGATTGAAGTGCTTTAGAGCGGTTGTGACCCAAACTGTCCGCTCATCCATCGGTTGAGTTTTATGTCTTCAATTCAATGAAATCTAAAAATAATTGAATTATTCGACAAAAACTGGAATTAGAGTTAAGTGAAGCGAATCACGAGATCAGAGATATTGTCTCTTCTGCCCAACGCTTCACTTATGTTAAAGTCTTCACCACTTTTATTGCAGTTTAATATTTGTCGAGAATGAAGTCACTTCTGGTCTTCATATGTCTGCCTCTACTCCTCTACTGTCAATCCCGCGACTACTTCTTCGTTCCGGTAATTCTGAATTCATTTGATTCAAACCAATTGATAATTATTATTAACTTTCATCTGTTTATAGACAATGAGAGCCTATAATCGGATGTTATGTCAGAGCGGACTCCCGGGAACCGAAAACCCTTTAATTTGTCCGCAAAATGCGAATACTCTTCAGTTGGGGCCTCAGCTTTATAATCAACGTTTTCCATACCCACCTCCACGAAATCAATTCCCACCAGTCCCTCCTCCAATTGCTCGCCAGCAAAGGAGGGCTCCCGAACAGCCTTATCTAATTCCGGTGGTCCCTCTTATATCTCCAAAACGTGAGGAACCTTCTCCTCCTCCACCAGAAAGAAAACCAAAGAAAATATATTTGATTCCATGGGAGTCGCAAGGTGAAAAACCTTTAGTCAACTACATTCTGGTCCCCGACGAGCTTTTATCCCCGAACGCTCCCCTCGACACTCTTGACGACGAGCGGCGCCTTCAGTTGAAGTTATCCCGTTCCCGAAGACTAAAAGCCCCAAACAATGAATACCATGTCTACAGAGAGCACAGGAAAGTACCTAAAACTGGAAAATTCAGTCACCACCAAGAGCGTTTGGTCAAAGAGTTCAGGACTGTTCACTCCGGCCACGACGGCAATGATTATGAAGAGGCCGTCGAGTGATACGGCGCTCATCTGTTGCGCTCCAATTGCTTACATCAAAGAAACTATTGTCGTAGAGATCACTGATAGGAACGGAGTGGCGATTGTGGCGAACAGGAGTTGACTGGTGTCACGACTTGAGGTCTACTCTAGTTTTTCCTCTTTTTTCATATAGTTTTCAACATTTGTAGAACTGATTCATATATCGTATAATTAGATTTAATTTATGACAACTTATTCTGCTTTTTATGATTCAATCGTAAGATTGAATAAAATAAAAATATAAAATATTAATGACTTTATATAACCCTTTTTTGTATAAAATCAATTTCACTCTCAATAAAAAGGTAATCAATAAAATTTGAATTTTTAGATTTATATCATGTTTTCAATTACAGACTGATCAGAATAGTTTAGATATGACATCCGTTTTATTGCTTGGATTTCATTCCAATGGATAGCTTCAAGTTCTGTAAATTTCTATACTTTCTTTCTGTAAATTAGTTTCTTAAATTTGGTTCTAGGCACTAACAACAACTACTTTGTTTGATTAAACAATAAATTTATTCATTAGATGTTCTCAATTAATAATTTTCAACAAAAATATTAAATAAAATTCTTTTTGAATTTGTTTTTCAGTTTGAATTGTTTACTAATTAAATGAGCAGGCATAATATTTTTAGCTTGATTTAACTCATGCAAAGTTATTGTCTTATAACCTAATATTTGCATAACATCTGAACACTGGTTCTGAACAGAATTCAAATCCATTTTCCAATCTTTAAATGTTTTGGTCCAAGAAATCACATTTTCTGTTGTATTACGCGAAGGAGTCTTTAGATTATTCCTCTTCTGTTTGGTCTTCATTTGAATCCATTCCTCGACATTCGGACTAAAATTTAAGCCCAATCTTTGATATAATTTCTTCGCCATTGATTTGGTATTCAATGAGAGGTCTTCGTATCGAACAATTGTCAAATCATCTGAAAATTATTTTTGCAAGATTCAATTATTTATTAACTATAGACTTATGATCAGACCTAACAAATGGGAAGATTGCTTTTTCAGCATGGTTAGTGATTCAAGATTTGAACGAATTTGTTGGCAAATGAGGGCCGGATCACGACACCCACCAAAACAAAATCCCAACGATGGGTTGAGTCGTGAGTTGAGGATAGCTCGGGGATCCCTCACCAACATTACTATCTTCAAAGTGTTTCTAACTGTCCAAGCTTATATAATCAATATTTACAAAAGTAATTCAATAATTTCTTACAAGACTTAAGTTTGTTCGACAATTTCACAACGAACTGGATATTAATTCTAACGCTTTTAATCAACAGATTTTGACACCTTTCACAGACTTGTTCAGAGTTTGCAAGTTTATCCGTTTCATTCATAAATCCCTTCATTGCTTTTGTCCTGGATATAAGATTTGGTTACAATTTTAAATTAACTTTAACTAGTAAATCACCAGTGCAGTGCCCAGTATATTTTTCTGTTATACCGAGTTTCATTCAGACATTTACAATTGAAAATTTTAACCAAAGTATCAAATGCTTCTTGGACCTTTTTCTTATTCTTGATTTGATCAATGTAAACGGTTTCGCCCAAAATGTAGAGTGGTTCATATAAGTAATATGTGGACCAGGATTGCTGCAACAAATCACCTTGATGAAAATATAATTATTATGTAAGTTATAGATATACCATGCTTAATTACGGAGAACTACTAAGGTATTTTACCAAAAAATGAAGACCCACTGCGATGTTGTGATATAATTAAAATTCGGTTTTGACATCTTGGAGGTACCAGGATATGTTTTTGCCAATTACTTCCATTTATCCAATTATTGGTATAAAGTTTCTCACATTGTTTAGAATGAATTTCACTAAATTTCACCTTGCTTATTTTAAATTTGTAATAAATTAAAAGGGAGAAAGAGACAGCTAAAACCAAAATCCAAATAATACACTTTCTATTACACCTGGTAATTTTACCGAACATTGAGGACATAATAAGTGAACTATTCGATGAGCTAGTACATTTTGAACTAAATATGTTAAAAAGTTTTATTGTTGAAAAAAAGTTGAAAAACAGATTTGATAACTGTAAACGAGTAACTAATTTTGCACATGTGCTGGCTCATTAAAAAAAATTTAACACACGTACAAGATAATTTTTTTGCAATGAATCAACTTTATTAAAATCGTGAAAATAATTTGAATTTTTACATAAATTTTGAGTAAAAATGACAAAAAAGATTAAAAATTGCGATAAAATTAATGAATAAATCAATAAATGGGTTCTGACTAGAGATGAATATATCTATAAATGAATGTCTAGTCTTCCAAAAAATGTTATCTTTGAAGAAAAAATAATCAATTTATAGCACCGATACTCATAACTTGGATAACGAGTGAAATTATGGCTCAAAATGTAATATAAAAATTGATTGCGATTAATAAAAGGAATAAACAAGCAAGGGTAATTAATTTATGAATAAATGGTAACATAGCTACTAAAGTTCAATTAACTTTGATGCTAGATCATTTACCTTATATACAATATGTTTAAGTGCTAAATGTGCAGGATAATTAGTAAGACATGAATTTGGCTACCCCCTGGTCATCCCCTGGTGTTAAGGTTCAAACATTCACTCATATACTCAACAACTTTGGTAAACAATCAAAGAATCGGTGCTTTAAATGACATTTAATTACAATATCTCTGAAAAATGTTTTCATAAATATTGAAAGAATTACTTAAAATACTATAAATAACATAAAAATTAATTAATTATCACTTTTTTAAGCGGCGGTCGGAATAACAGAACAAAAAACGGTTCAAACTTAACATTGAAATTATGAATAAACAGATCACTCGAAACAATTGTCTTAAGCTCTCGACGACAACAAGTAATACATAAGAAGAGGTAAAACACAATTCTTTTTAATAAATTCCTATTCATTCCCTCTGTTTATCCATATTTAGAGAATGTGAAGCCTGTGTTACCCACCCAGGGATAGACCGATGGACAGGGTTGGCACGTCCGCAGAGTGCGGCCACCGTTTTTCGACTGAACATTACAAACAGTCGGGTGATTGCAGGGACTGTCCACCTGTTTGGTGGGACAGTGGAATGGCTCAAAGTCATGCATTCTGTTCAAAGTGGTCGGGTTTCGCATCCATTGGATGACCTGCCAATTGGTCACTATATACACGTCTTCTTTCTGAAGGATTTCATCTATGAATTTGAGGAAAGCCTTCTTATGATGTGGTTGATTGAACCATGCTGAGTGATAGAACAGATTGAATGGCGCTCTGTTCGACTTATAGTGACGGTTGAAGTTCTTCAGTAACATATCGTAAACACCTGGCTCATCCGATGGATTGGTACAGGCGTCGCCCATTGAGCATCGACCACCTCTCAGGTCTGACCACATAATCATTCCCACCTCCCAAACACCTAGATCACAATGAAATTATCGTGAGTTTAAATTATTGTCAAACAGTTAGATATGAAATCACCTGGGAATGATTTAGTTGGACAGGGAGGAATCATACACTCGTGGTTGAGGGCATAGTCAAGAGTGTAGGGCCAGAAGGGGGGCGAGTTTTCATTGACGGGAAGGGATGAGTCGTATGTGAAGTTTGTTTCGTAAAGCATTTCAAACATTTTGTTTCCTCCGGTCTGAAGGAAAGGAGCTCTCATTCCTCTGATTTCTTCGAGAGGAACGCCACCAAACTGGTGAAGGATCTCTCTTTGGCCGTTCACTTCTTTTATCCATTCCTTGACTGAGAATTTCTCACCGAAAGAGTGACTGAAAGGGAAGTATTAATATTCAAGATATAAATACACCATAACTTTGATTACCTGATTCCATGAGATGCGATCTCATGTCCTTTTGAATGGAGTGTCTGCACCTGTCCATAGTCTGTCCATTCATGTGACACATAGAATGTACCTCTGATGGGACAGCCGTTTGGGTTATACCGATCGGCTTCGAATATTTCTTCATATATTTCCCAATTAAGATCATTGACGGCGTCGTCGAATGTAATCATAACTAATTGTGGTATTTGTTTGGCCGACAATTTTGAGGGAACATCAGTTCCTCCGCACCGACAGTCGGGAAGTTTGCATTTTCTTGCGTCACACTTCTCGGCCGAAGACATAGCTTTTGGCGTCGGGTGTATTGGTTTAGGTCTGGAGGCGGGTTTTGGTGGCTCTTTAGCGCTGTCTTTGATCACAAGTCTCCTGTTTGTAGGCCTGGGTTTACGACCTGTGCTATAAAGTGGTGGCCTTTCAATTAAAAAAATGATTAGAAATATACATATCTGATAGAGTTATCTCAAACCTTGTGTTGGGAGGGGGTCTGGGAGTTGTTGTGGTGGTTGTAGTGTCAACTGTTCGATAGGTTGTGTAAACATTTCGGTCAGTGACAGGAACGGTATAATTAGCGCTGTTATAGTCTACATATTCATAATCATATTCGTGGACCGGTCTCGGAGTTGTGGTCACCCTTTGTCTGTATCCAATCCTACTCTGAGTGGTGGTCGGCACCACTCTTCTAGTTGTGGGAAGAGTTACACTATTTTTGCTGTCAGTTATGTCTTCATAATAGTAGTCATAATAAGGAGCGGATGGTTGGGTAGTGGGCACCGGTGTTGTAGTGGTTGTGGTTGAAGTAGTGGAGACCGGTTTCTGACCGCTCGAGAAATATCTGTTGTTATATGCATTTCGAGAGGATTTAGGGGTCGGAGTGGGAGTCGTATAATATGGCTTAGGAGTGGTTTGACTGTAGATCTCATTCTTAGCGGTAATTGAATCATAATTCTGGTTATAATTGTTTATTGGAATTAATTCGGAGTAATTTCTTCTGAAATCGTTTATATTCCTAACATTTGTCTGAATTTGAGGTAAATTATCGCTCAGTATTTGATTGGAGCTACCGATTGAGTCCACACTTCTGGCCGACGGCGCATCCGTTTCCTCGTCTAAAGAGATGACTGGTTTATAAGACCGAAATCGTCCAACTCTTGAGTTGTCAGGTTGGGGCCCCTCAGCCACCGCCTGTACTCTATTTTGTCTCTGAGAGGGTATATTTGGTACCACTTGTTGTGGAGGCTGTTGTCGAGAAGCTTGTGTTGGCCCAGTTCTCAGTGACAATGATTGCAGAGAAGGTGGTCTCACCGGTGGCAGAGCGATAGAGTGTGGCACTGACTGTCTGACGGGTGTCAATATTATTGGTCGGGCTGTTGGCTGTGGTGTCGGGGCTTCTGTTGTTGCAATTCTTGTCGATCTAAAAGTCATTGGGTTTTGTGTTTGTTCGGGTCTGGATGTCGGTCCGTTTTGTCTGTCCCTCTCATCTCTCATCTCTCTATATGTCGGTAGTTGTGATCTATAAGAGTTATCCACAGCGTCTTCAGGTTTAAATCTGAGCAATTGAGGAGTGGTATCATTTTGTCCCATCTCTTGTCTGTAATTGTTATTAAAGTTATTACTGTTCCAGATCCTATTTGCCGGTCGTTTAGTGGTTGGAGGCATTGACGCCACCGGAGGCAACTCAACAATTCGTATACTATTCGGATTAATTTTCGGTGAATTGGCCACACCGAGAAAGTCTAGGTAAGCCTGTCCTCTTTCGCGTAATTCCTTTGGATCGGCCACTACTGCGTCTCTGCTCTTATTATAAATGTTGAACGGGATAATTACCGGCGGCTCCTCATTCGGTGGTTTTACGTCCAACTCATAGGGAGGAATGATTTCTGGTTTGTATGAAGAAACCATTTTAGGCACGACTTCGGCCTGACTTTGGCTCCGGACTAATGGTTTACTCTCTACTCTTACATCGGATTCATAAACATCTCTTGAATTGAAGGCAACAGGTTTAGGGTCGGCTCTATTTACTTCTCTAAGATTAGGGTTTTGCTGATTATTTGGTCGAACGGCTTCTCTGTGGACTTGTCTGAGCTCAGGTCTGACGGCTTCAGGTCGTCTTTCAGCCTCTTGAGGTCTTCGGTCAGGTTCTGGTCTTTCGAAAAATGATTCATCGGGTATAAGCTGTCGGTTCCGATATTTTTCATTGTCCTCATAATTATTGTTATTAGTGACGGCCTGTCTGTTGACGGATACCTCTCTCTGATTATTAGTCGGATTTTGATTATCATTAATAATGTAATAATTATTAATCGCAGGACTGTTCTCAATAACTCTTGGATTCCTATTATTATTATTATTATTATTGGTTTGATATCTGAGGTATTGGTCTCTATCGAGTCGTTGTCTTTGGTATCTGACTGGAGCTTCTGTTGTCGTGGATGTGGTCATTGGATCCGATGACAGTTCAAAGTTAACCAAATCAAGACCTTTTGGTTTCTGTTTTCTAATGACTCTTATAACTGGAGACATAGCCCTCACCGTAACTGAATTATAGGGATTGATAGAAACGGGAGGTCTGGTGGCAGAGGTCCGGAGTCTTGCAATTCGTTCTATAATTTTGTCGTTATCTTTGAGCGGTTTAACGAAAACATAGATATCATCACTACTATTGCCTGGCCTAACATTTTTGTCAACAGACTGTGGCCCCGGATACTCATAATGGGGTCTCACCACTGATGAACGAGACTGGCTGTCCCCATTTGACCTAGCCGGTGGTGGTGGTGGTGGGGGTGGAGCTGGAGTTGTTGTCGTTGTCGTAGTAGTTGTTGTTGAGGTCACTGGTCCTGAAGAGGCTGAAAGTTGAACATTATTTTAATTATTGTCCATTAAATCAATTATAGAAATATTGAGTGATTTTTAATTTTGGTGATTAATCGGAAAATAATCTAGCTAGAAAAAGATTTTAAATAACTTCTGAAAAATCTAATTATTCCAGAATGAAATCATAAATTTAGATACAATGAGCATGCAAACTTCAAATTATTGACATATTAGAGGAATAATGATTTGTTTTTGCAAACCTTTACCATAGATCTGATGGAAGAATTGCGTCGGATTCATGAGTCGAGAATTGGTGGTCACGTAATCGTTATTATTATTATTAGAGTTTGAATTTCTATACAAAACATTTCTATTGTTATTATTATTATTAGTATTTCTTCGGCTATTTATAAACCCGTTTCCATTGTCTGTATTCAAAGGCCTAACAATTGGCGGCAATTCATAGCCATCTGTATTCCGGCCCCCGTCTGATGGCTTGACGTCTTCGTAGTGATAATAATTGGCATTTGAGTCCATCCGACCTGAAATCACGTCTCGATTGTTATTCCTATCCTCTGAGTTTAAATCTGATATATAGCCGTTCCTGGTATTAGCCGAAGAAGGCTGTGGTGGAGGAGCTGTTGATTCATATTTGTCATGATTCATGGTGGAAAGAGTTGGTCTAATCGGAAGATTAAAGCCATCGATATCTACCGGCGATGGGGTGGACGCAGAGGGCCGGTATATTTGGTCCAAATTGTAGTTATTTCTTGTGTCCGTTTTATTGAAGTTCTCAATATTATAATAGGGTTTAATACCGGTGGCCTGTGAGTCAGGAACAGCCAAGGTATATTCAGAGTTGGGTATATTCTGAGCCTGAGTGACGGGAACAGCACTGCTAGACTCGGGGGTATAGGTCTCGATATGTATTGTCGGAAGTCTTGGTTTTGGTTTTGAATTTCGATTCTGATTATTGTTATTATTATTATAATAATTATTATTTTTGGGCAAAGGGTTGAACTCAATTATGGGCTGATTATTGGCGTCCACTCGCCGTTCCTTATCATCGGTTGCGTCGACTAAACTATAACCAGAATTGTGTCGCTTTTCTGATCCTTTCGAAGATAATAAACTTAATTAATAATCTTCTCATTTATTTGTAATAATAAAACGATTTATTTTTTAATTAGTATGAAAGGAGTAAGCACAAATCAGAAAAACAAATTTTGCAAAGCCTTGAAATCAATATTTTGTAAATGAGTTTAATATCAAATAAAAATCATTTCTATTGATTGTTATCGATATTAATAATTAACTAATTTTTGTCTTTACTCTCAATTGATTTTCTTATTTACAGACGAAATGATTGATTAATATTCAGATTACTATCGATTAGAAATCGATCACAGAATCAGTTTCGGATAATTTTCATAATTATAACTTTGAATGGGTTTTGAATTTATCAAAACTTAAAATATGAAACTATATCCAGGGATGTGCAAGAAGTGTCTTCCGATTTGACCCCCTCTATACCGAAAATGTTAACACTACAACCATCCCCTAAGGCCGAATTGACCCTTGCCAAGCCTGTGTGAGCACATTCCTGCCATACACTTATATTCAGTATTTAAAATCGATAATTAAATATGTTTTTAATCTTATTTATCGATTTCGTGATAAAAATTCTTTTAAGTTTTCAATAAATTTTTTACAAAACATTTATCAAACTTTTAAGAAAAACGATTAATACATTTGTTACAAATTAATTTCACCTTGATATAGGCTTACGCAGTTCAAAACAATTAATATTCTAATACAAATTGTGCATGACCGTTTTTTCAGGAAGCACGCAGATCAATCAATTTAATTAACAACTCGCAAATGACCTAGTCAAGTTTGAAATAAGCACTTTAATTGACCAAATGAGTGAACTAAAGAAAATTGTTCATTTAAACTAATCTAGTATGCAGTGTCAAAAGGAGAAGTGTCCAGCAATTATTCACAATTTAATTGCTGTTAAGATTGAAAACACGACACTCCTTTGCCTAACCCGGGGTTCAATTAAATCAATTATCTCTTCGAGCGATTTCCAAACACATAACTTGGTGTCAATGATTCGATTTCAGAGAAAATATTTCTCTTTTACTCAGAAAAAGATGAAAACTGAAACAAAAAACGACAAAAACACTATTTTAAGCCCATATTAGAGATGGAAACTGAGATAAAGTATTTTAAGAAATAGTTTTATATAAAGTTATATAAAATGCGTCAATAAATTGAAAATTTATTTTTAATCATCGGATATATTAAGCGAAACATTTGTACTAATTATAAAATCCAAGAAAATCATTGACTCATAAGTTAATGATCGATAAGAAATGCTTTTGAATCAAAATCTATTTGATTTACCACTGAATATGAGGAACAATGGGTTTGTTTTCCAACTGTCTATGCATTAGAGACCTATCAATCACTCATTATTTTATTTAACGTTAAATCTGATATCAATTACTAATTATTTAATTACTCGAAAAAAAACGTTTTATTTGTCAGAATAGAGACAATAAAAGCAAAGATAAGGATTGAAATAAATTTAGTCTTTAATTGAATTTCTATCAAAAGTTTTGAATCAAAACTTTACGTGACTTCAAATCTGAAGAGCTTTTCATTCATCTCAGAGAAGAACTGATTTTTTTTGTTTTGTTTCACAGAATAGTTTCTAAAAATTGTTTAACCATTTCGTGTGTCAGTAGTTCACCGAAGAAGAAAAACTCAGATAAAAGAACAGAATAACATCGAAATCATTTTTGGAGCACTTCTTCAGTGAATACTACAATTGTAATCATGTCTAATAACTTGCAATAAAATTGTTTAAACAAATATTAATTTACAAACTATTATCACAATCAAAGATAATTTGTTTCCTAAGAAAAGAGTAAAACAAATGACAATTAGTTTAAATTCAAATCAATTCTGAATTGGAATCAAAAACCAAGAAAAAGGTGTAACCAAAATGTGTGTCAAATAGTATCTGAATTGAATTAAAGACTTTTACCACAAATAGTTCAGTCTTTTTATTTGAGCAATCTCATTTTTTCACTTAATTTTGAGGAATGCAAGTTTCAGTTGTTTTAAATTGAAAAACAAATTGATTTTTGGATTCGGAAGATCACGATTTTAAACTAGGAATTTGAAATCAGGAGATATTTAATTGTTCAGAAAGAGAAAGGTGAAATTCTCAAGCAATCTGTTCTGGCTATAAATGGTATGACAGTCTTGCGAATAATGTCATCGCATACCAACGACAATGACCTTAAATCTCTTGAAGGGTGAAAATTAAAACAAAATTTGATAACTTTTTTTAAAAGCATTGAATTGTTTCAAATATAGCCATAATTTAATGGATTAAATGCAAACTTAATATTCATGTAATGTCTTTCCTCTTAAGTGAGTGTTTCGTCTGCTCTTAAAGTACTACAAATAATCCCCTTTTTATATATTATGTAAATTAATGTCTTATTTCTGATGACAAACAATTAATGACATCCTTTTGTTGTCATGTCTTTGCTCTTGAAATAAGGTTTCAGACGACACTCTATTTTCATATAAGTCATAGAATATGTGTTAAGAGTTTTAATTCTGTCCTCAGTTTTCGTATAATAACTTCAAACTGTCTGTAATTTTGAAGATTTATTTTGTATTTTAAACTAATAGTTGACATAAATATTATAATTTTCGTAAATCAAATAATTCCTATAATTTCGCGAAAATAATAGCAATAAAAATATTAAATTTCCGCAAAAACTAAAGAATTTGATATTATAATAGTTTTATAGGGTTTGGTATATGATCTAGCTAAACTAGCTACTAGACCTGTTTTCTAATCGATCAATTCTGGATATAAATCATTTTCCGCATATTTCAGCTGATCTAGTTCGAAAATAACAAAACGCCTCAAACAAATGATCATGGTTAAGCAGGTTTTACAAAACTGTCGGATCATCTGGCAATTTTATAATGTGATATAAGTATTGTATTTGATGAGTCCTGGTAAATCTAAATCTGTAATTACCGTATTACCCCTCAATGAATTGCATGCAACAGTAAGTGAGGAGGACCAGATTTGGAAAAAGGCGATTTTGCTCACTA
>JAQGBD010000875.1:0-21909 GCA_034698165.1 Punctoribates punctum | reverse complement strand
CCCCAATAATTAAACCTACCTTAAATTAATAATATACTTATTTAGCTTTGATTAAAAAATTACAGTTTATGAAAAATAGAAATCATCTATTTAATTTATTCATCTAATAAAAAGTTACAGTTTGTGAAAGATTGAAGTTTTATTTTCAAGAACTCTCTCTCTCTCTCTCTCTCTCTCTCTCTCTCTCATCCTTGAAATCCATTACATAATAGCATTCATATGGATATAGATTTCAAAATTAAATTCAAAAATAACTTCAATGATATTGAAATAAAAGGTGTTTGATATGAGAGGAGTCCCTCAAAGGACACACTCTTTCAACACTCCTTCAAATGTCATCCTTTTATTCCAAGAGTAAAAAACAAATTATTATTAATCTATTAATTACTGACTAATTATTTATTAATCCGAGGGATAAATAAATTGAAATTCGATTCAAACGAAAGTAATTATCTTTTTTTGTGTTAACCCCGGGGCTAATGCCAGGGCTCAGAATGAAAGGTCATTTTCAATGATTGATAATTGTTTGTCACCTTTTCTTCCCATGGATTCAATGCTTATAAAAACCCATTAGAGATGAAAAGATAGTCAAATAAATAACTACTTTTACTCAATTTTTTTCCACTCCATGGAGAGAGAAAAAAATTCTTTACCTTGCTCATTTTATTTATTACAAAAGAGACAATTTGCATGTTTATTGGAAAATGTCCCATAAATTGCAAGAATAAAATTTGAAATTTCAAAAAATATCGGTTATTAGGTCTGTATTTCAAATAACAGGATATTATCTGAAAAGTAAAGTCGTAATGAACTTGAATTTTATTACCTTCTTATCAGTGGTGACCAGAGGGGGGTCTTATGCTGTTCATTATGCTGTTCATCACTGCCCCGGAGGGCAACAGATTTCAATATCAAGGCCTTCACAACAGTTTTCTAGCATAGAAACAGCGAAAAAGGATCCTGATAGGTTCTCTGCTTGAATATTCCTAAGCCATGACCAAGATGGAAACACTTCCACCATGATACACTTTTAATTAATTAACCAAGATCACTTCCTTCTAAATGAAGCAATTAAATTGATTCTTGGTGAAAAATTATTAGTCTATTGCCCGATAATTCAATTTCTTCATTCACCAGGATGATTTATTGGGTTGACCTTGGTCACACCTGAGGAATGACAGTTTAATTTTTTATTAGGGAAGTCCAGAATTCGAGACATGATTTAAGGCACATAAGCCGGCAATTAATTAATTCGAATAAAAAGTGTCGCAATCAGTTTTAAATTCAATTAATGTGATCCGAATCATTTTGTAAAAAAAGGGAAAATTACCAGGCTCTTAATTATACTGTTTATCCTAAATAGAATCTTCTAATTAATTATTTTGGACTCTAGTCAATTTTAATGAATAAATCATTTTTATTTTAACTAGGTAGCTAGTGAGTGTTGAAGAATTTGTTAACAATAACAAATTCTTCAACACTCACTAATTTTACCAAGCAAAAATTGTGTATCAAATATATATATATTTTTTTCCGAGATGAAATCCAATAACAATACGAATTATGGAAATTAAGGTAACAAATGAGCAAGTTAATTACAAAATTACAGTGTTTAGAACATTATTATCGCTTGTAACAAGGTGGTTTTGAAATTGAATAACCAAATAAATTGCAATTAATTCAATTCAAAACTTCAATTCCTAATTACCTCGCTAATTTGGGAGTTTATTCAAGAATATCATTTAATTCATTTAATTATTACAGATTTGAATATAAAAAAAATTAGCGAGCAAAAAATAGCTGAACATGATAAATTAGAATTTTAGAATTAAACTTTTGAAAATCTGTGAAATATATTGGATAATTATCAAGATAAAAATAATAATGAGTCAGATATGAATTCAAATATTTCAAAAATTAAAACCATGTTAAAATATCAATTATAACAAGTTAAAATATTACAGTCATTGCAAAAACATTCAGATTTCTAAATATTTGTAAATAATTTTGTATCAAGCTAAAAATAAAACTAACAATAAATTAAAACTTGTAAAATCGAGAATAATTTTCTCAGAATCATCTAGCATCTTATTTAATTAAATAAAAAAAATCTTAAGTTAAGGGAATTTAATATTTAAAAGATTGATTAAGAATCAATAAATATTACAAATGAAAAGTGATCTAGGTAAATCAATTCAAACAATTTTATATATTACAGTCTATAAAACAATTTTCATATATATATTGAACTCTAAATTAATGATTAAATTCAGATATAATTACATAAAACAATTGAACAAAGGATTGAAAAACCTTTAATCCGAACAAAAAATATAAGATACCAAGATCATATCTACTAATATAACAATAGATTAATCCCTTGCTAAGAATAATCACTAAAAAGAGATTATATTTTCCCAATAAACTTGGTTATAAGTACCACAAAATTGGTGACAACTCTTTTATTTCACTAAATTGTGTTTAAAAATGAGTCTATTATTCAATGTTTTGTCGATCACTTTATTCTGTGCTGTCTTAGGACTGAGCCCACGGATACCTGTGCGGGGACGGCCGGTACATCTCCCTGGGCAACATGATCTAACTGGGCTAGATGGTTTACCTGGGCAAATAAAGTTGCGAAAGGATGTTCCTCTCACCGTCCGTCTGGTGAAAGTAGGGGACAGGTATGCGACGTTCAACATAACCGGCAACGACTCAGTTAATGGGAAACCCATAACTCACCTGTTCGTCAACTACACCGTCGACGGGCCCACAGTTAAGCTCCAGACGGTTGAGCTCACCTCTGAAAACTCGGACGGAATCTTTTCCAAAGTTGTCCAGGTCACCGGATTCCAGCCTGGTCAACAGTATGAGATGCAGTTCGCCGGGGAAAATGACAAGGGTGAAAAGGGACCATCCAGTTCAGAAGTGTCTGTCCTCTTACTGCCGCCGACGCCCGACATTACAGTACTTCACCCGAGTCTCCAGAAATTGAAGGTTATTTGGGGCGAGAAAAGGACACAGAATGAGGACTACTACCTCTTGACTGTAGAAAAGGTGGGGGCGTTTACCGCACAGTACTGAATGCCAGTGCTATACAGTGCTGAGTCCTTCCTTTCATTGATTTTATTGCGAAACAAATCCTAAAATTTATTTCCTTCCCATAAATTGTGTGCAGAAATCGGCGCCGGGATGTGGTCTGACAGTGAACTTGACCAGGTGCTTTGGCAAGTCATACGCCCTGGACGAATTGGAAGTGGGACAGACCTATGTTCTAACTATGGTGGCCCACAATCCGTCCGGTTTCTCAGATCCAGTGGTCGTCTCCTATCCTATTGAATAGGAATTACATAAGAAATACATAAAAATGTTTTCGTAATTCAAAACAGACTTATATTTCGCTGTCTTTTGAATAAAAGATTTAATAAAAAGAGTGAATTCCTTTGAAATTTATTGCACAGACGGCCAGACATGAGATGTGTGCCCCTTATTACGTGATTTACTTAATATCCAGCAGAAAATCTAAAGCACCGGAGGCTTTAGGACTGACGTAAACCACATTTCGTTTCTGTCATTGAATTTTAGATTCAATTTTCAGATAAAAGATTAGAATTTTGATTAAAAAAGTGTTGAAATTTAATCTATGAACAAAATCTATAGAAAAAGCATAGTTTCCAAGAGTACACAATTGTCTACTCTGTAGACTATACGGGATATAAATCAAGATTTCTTTGAACTTTTCATCGAAAGAAAAGTCAATAAATTATTAAATATTTTCAATAAATGTAAACAAAATTGAAATTCAGTACAAAATGACTGAAAAGGTAGTAAAACATCAATAAATAGGTGTAATTAATTGTGCTTTCTTCAAATTAGAGGATGACCAAGATATTTTCGTCAAATATACCTGTTTATTTATTAATCAATATATATATATATATATACATAATAATTCAATAGACTGTAATATGTAAAATTGTCTGAATTAATTTACCGAGATCATTTTCATTGGTAATATTTATGGAATAATAGATTCGAATTCTTTTAAACATTGAATTCCCTTAAATTTCGGTTTTTTAATAAATTGAACAAGGTGCTAGATGATTCTAATAAAATTATTTTCGGTTTTTCAAGTTTGTATTTAATGTTAGTTTTATTTTTAGCTTGATATAAAAATATTTAAAAATATAGAAATCTTAAGGTTTTTCAAAGACTGTAATATTTTAACTTGTTATAATTTGTATTGAAAGATGATTTTAAATTTTAAAATATTTGAAATAGATACGCTTCCTGATTATTATTTTTATCTTGATAATTATCCTGTCTATTTTATAGTTTTCCAAAAGATTAATTCTAAAATTTTAATTTAGCATGTTTAGCTGTTTTTTTTGCTGGCTAAATTTTGCTAAATTCAAGTCTGTAATTATTTAATTAATTAAAAGTTATTGTTTTATAAACTTCCAATTTAGCAAGATAATTAGGAATTGAAGTTTTTAATTAAATTAATTGAAATTTATTTGGTTTTTCAATCACAAAACCACCTTGTTACAAGAGATAATAATGTAATAAACACTGTAATTTTGTAATTAACTTGCACATTTGTTATTTTAATTTCCAAAATTAGTGCTTTTATTGGATTACCTCAATTTTTGCTTGGTAAAATAATATATGGGTAGGGAGGGAGAGAGATTTTATCACCATAGACAATTTTGCAACTATTTTTACCACGCTTAATTTACTATTTCATAATTAATTATTATTAATTGTGAATCAATTTATTTGCTATTTATTAATGAATTAAAATAAAAACATTTTTATGACAACAAAAAGCGATAAAATCAGTGATTGTTTTAGTGATAAATATGAAGAACTGTTTTTACACATCCATTGGTGGTCCCAAACACTGGTCCCGTAGAGACAGGTCGGGTCTCTTATTCTGTTCTTCAACTCAGACTTCTGTCCGACAATCCAATAGGACCGACAGTCTGTGCAGTTGAGGGGGTTTTTAGTCAGAACCAGTTTATTGTATTTGTTTGCCTCGAAAAAGGAGCCGAAGACCGACTCATCCAAGTATTTGATGTTATTCTCGGTTAGGATCAGATTCACCGGTCGTTTGATGTTTGAGAGGGCGTTGACCTCAAAGCAAGTGGCCGTCAACTTATTGAAGGACAGGTCGATCGCCAGTTCGTCAGTCGATGTCATCTTATATTCAAAACTATGCGAACCTATTATTAAGGAATTTTTAACCTAGTATAAATATAAGCTAGCTGAATAGCAAACCTATTGTTTTGAGTTCGTTCAAAATACGGACTGTCCTGAGGCTCGGCAACTGTGCGAAAGCCAACTGACCCACACTCTGGATCCGTCCATTGATACTGATTTCCTTCAGACTATTCTGAGTGCCATTGAAGGCACCGTCCGGTATGGCTGTGATTGAGTTTATGCCAAAGTCGAGCTCCAGGACCTCCAGGCTCTCCAAAGAGCTCAGGGCTTGGAATAGACTGTAGTTCTGTTGACTCCCTTCTACTGAATTCAAATTCATGTAAACCTTTTTCACCGTTGAAGAGGTTTTGCCGAAAATGTTTGAATGGATTTTCGTTAAATTGTTTTCAAAAATAAATATCTCCTCGAATGTAATGTCAGAGAATAGGCTCTCCTCGAAGACCAGGGTCTGTGTGTTGGCTATCATTAGTAGTTTGAAGGGCTGGGCGTTTGAGGTCAGGTTTTGGCTGATATTCTCAAAAATATTCGCCAAACTGTCCGATGAATTAAAATCAATTGAATTGTATTTAATGCAAATAAGTTTATGGCTGGACTCGGAACAGGTACATGGCTTCACCACCTCAGGGGGCGGGCATCTGCCGCACAGCACAACCACACAGCCAGTAATTAACGATAAAATTACTTTAATGAAAAATTTAAACAAAATTAATGCAAAAATTTAAATGTTTTCAAATACTGACCGAAGTTTACACTCATTTTTAACTTGATATTTTTGTTGATGGATGAGTTTATATCGTTTGAACAGTAGTTCAGAATATTCTACTCAATAGTAAGTGAGGTCTTTTAGTTAATTATGACTTTTATAACGAAATCTAATCAAACAAATAATAAAATAAAACAATATTTTTATTGACTTCTGTATTGGATTTCTTTCCATTTTTGATGATTTTAAAAACACCAAGTTCAAATTGAGCTTGGGATTTTGTTAAATTGGACAATATTAATCAACTTTAATTAAACATGAACTCTTTGAAATATTTCTAATAATAAATAGGTGTATTTAGCGAAAACATCTTGGTCATCCCCTAATTTGAAGAAAGCACAATTAATTACACCTATTTATTGATGTTTTACTACCTTTTCAGTCATTTTTCTTATACATAACTCTTAATTATAATTACAAACCATATGTTCACTCATTTTGTTTACGATAATTATTAAATTTTATTTTTCAATAAAGTAACATGGTAACAATTATTTTTCAAAAAAATAATTAAGAATATCAAAAATAATCTCAATTGAAGTCTTGATAAATTCTGTATAAGCAAGGTGGTACTTCACTTAACCATCGTATTTAACAAGCTATGGCCATTTTTCAACATAACCTTGCACAATTCGAAAACTAGTTGATATATAAATCTATGAATTCATGTTATAATTTTCAATATGAGATAACTCTAATTTGTATGAATTTTTGAAGCACCGGACAATTTTGCTCTGAAACTGAGCGGGTATATTTCGAGCCGACCGTATTGTCCAGGTCATTGGGAGGTGGTCGTCCTCGATGAAATAGATGGGGTCATTCAGTGGCAGAAACGACTGGCGCTCAGAACTCAATTGTTTAATGCATTTCTCTAAATGTGTTTCACTTTTCTCATGGAATTCATTAACGACGGCAACGATTTGTTTCAACTTTTTATTCTTCTTCGCCTGGAGTGCGGCCACCCGTTCCTCGCTTTTGGCGACGCTCTGCTCGATGGCGATGGTGTTCAACATTTGCCGTTCCAACCAGAAGACTAGGTTTGGTGATTCTGTCCAACGGGGCGCCCTCTCCAGTCGGTCCCAAGTGGCCAAACATCTGATCCGGAGGAGTGACAGGAATGATGTCAGCGACGGAATCGACGGCTCCCGCGATCGGAGAACAGCTATACTATCGTTGCGGATCACTCGCGATAACTTCAGATAATCACTATAAATAAACTAGGTATAAATACTTTGACTAAATTCTCTTTCTATTCTATTCAAATTAACCTTGATGGTTTATATGTTATTTAACTAGAACAATTAATATATTCTTTTTAAAACTTGTAAAATGTCCTGAATCATTGTTTTTCTGTTAATTAACCTAGATAATTGATAGCAAACTAGAATTAATTAATTTGTGCTTGTTGAATTATTATAAAGAGTGAAGAATTCTGACCTATCTCGTTTTACTTTAATTTTCTGCCTAGCTTATATTTGTTCTAGGTTAAAAATTGACAAATTTGTGCTCACTTAAAATGAATGGGGTATTTGTTCCTGGTCACAGTCCAGGCATTGTTCAAGCAATAGATTTGTGGCAATTGTAGGCCACGGATCAGACTCGTCAACGACTGCCAATTCCTCAGTTTGCGTAAAACGCATCCGACCTTTAAAACAGAAGATAAGGTAAATCAATAAACGAGCAGAAAATTCTTCAAATCAGTTGATAACACAGAAAACAGCTTTTCTTTTACGTGTCGTATGACTGTCGAGAGCACAGACTATTAGACCCATTGTTCCCAATAAGAAAGGTCTTTATGATTAAGAATTATCACCACTTCTTGAATAACATAAGCAAACAAAACATTT
Organism: Punctoribates punctum; assembly: GCA_034698165.1. NCBI lineage: Eukaryota > Metazoa > Arthropoda > Arachnida > Sarcoptiformes > Punctoribatidae > Punctoribates > Punctoribates punctum. The sequence continues at coordinate 14,076 of JAQGBD010000875.1, read as the reverse complement.
TAATTGCGAACTAATATGCGGTGCGATAAGGAAAGGGTGCATAAAAATTCCAGTGGCACTCAGGCCTGAAATAGTTGGGGGAAGGCCTACAACAAGTTTTAACCTTGATCAAAAATATTTTATATAGTTTATAGATAAAGATCTCAATTAATTGCAAGAAAAATGGTTAAAAAAATTACCCTTGATAAAACAAAGTGGGATTAAGATTGCACACCCCTGGTGAGCTCTGACATTCTTCTGGAAGATAAAACAATGGGTACGGATGTTCTGAATCTGGGTCTTTCCTAAATATTCTGTCATCTCATCGAAAAACAATAATCTAATCATTTTGTTGAAGGAGAGGCTCATATCTGAGACAATGGCAACTGTGCTAACCTCAGGTGCATTCTTTCCCCATATCAGCGCCAGAATATTGGGGACAGACCTAATCAGTCCTACTCCACTTTGAAAAAAACTTGCATGTCTCATTTGTAACAGGTAAAGCCCAAGCATTTCAAGCCCACACATGGGAGGGGGAGTCAAAAAAATATCTCTTGGGAAGGGTTAAGAGAGAGGGTACTGTGCCCTGCCTGTATCAAAACTGACCAAGAGAAAAAACATTTGTAACTTACCTCGATAATAGCGGCAATTTTTTTGCCCTGAGCCTCGAAAGTGGCCTCTCTTAGGATAATGTCGGCGATCAGTTGCGACAACTCGTGTCCAAACTCCAAGAGTTTGTTCAGATGACTGGCTTTGTCGGACGCCTTTCCCTTTTTGAGGACCAGAGCCATGACCTCGTCTGAGGGCAGACCAGTCATTAAGTCCTTTTCAATTTTGGTGATCTGTAGGGCCAACGAAATAGGGTTTTCCAGTCGTATGGACTGAACCAAAATCTTTGCGTCGGTTTTAAGGGTTCCGCCGACTCTCAGATCGAATCTGTCTTTCCTTCGCTTCGGGAGCACAAAGTGGACAGACTTGCGGCGGATGGACAGCGATGTGTTGGCTCTGATCCTTCCCTTTTCGTTACTGACATTGATCTCGAAGTCGTCTCTGACGGCCAGACCTACATTCGAGTTGAGCTGCTTTTTAATGATATGCTGTTCAATGAGTCCTTTCCTCTCAATTAAACCCAATTTATGGAAATCGAGCTCAGAATTAGTCCGACGGAGCGGTAGTTTTGCGTTAGGGTACTGAACAATACGGGTCGGGAGCTCAGGGTTGGGACACATGAACTTTGAGGCGTTGGGCAACACTTTATTCACTGTTTTGATGGACTTCTCTGAGCACTCAATCCATTTGGTGAGCACACAGTCGGCCAGTAGTGTAATCGACTGCCAATCGGACTTTCCTTTGAATATATCGCTTCCATCCATGGGAAGGGCTATCGGGAAGAGACAGGCGTCCCTCATGTCGGCCCCAAAGCGCTCAACCTTTCGTATGTATTCATTCCGTTTGGGTTTCGGTACGTTTTCCGGAATTGTTTCGGGAATTTTCGCCGATATGTGTGAGTCCTGTACCGGAAGCGCGGGAAACACCGGCTTCGAGAACGTTGCGTTAGAGGACAGCATAACAACTGGGGACACACCATCGTTGGCCGTATAGGACTGCCACTCGCTTATCACAAATTGCTATAAAAAAGGGCTCAGAATAAGTTAAAAATTCAATTAATTTCGTGTATTTTATGACCGGATATAAGATTTGATATAATTTTTTCCCCGCTTTTCCTCTGATTTACGGTTTATTTTGTGATTCATTACATAATAATTAATTAAATACTAATAAAAATGTTTTTCATAACTAATATTTGTGTTTAACACAAATCAGCAAATATTTGATGACATCCTTTACCTCTAATTATGGCTCAAATCGGAGACTAATTTGTAATTTGAAGGCAACGGATGTTTCAAATAATTGTCAGACAATTGAATAGAAAACTGTGTTTTGCGGTCAGAATATAAACATTTTGAATACCAGGCGTTTAATCTATAAATCTATAGAAATCTATGCCCTTTTTAACCAAGAACAACAGGGGAATTTTGTTGGGTGATTCTATGAATTCAATACTATATCTATATATTTATATATTAATAAATTGTATAAATTTCTATGAATCACATATTTATGGATTAAAATTGATATTTAATTTGTTACCTGGGTGATCACCGGACAATAGTCTAGGAAATGTGAGAATATTTTCTAATGATAAGTTCTAGCAATAAATATAATAAGTTTTTTTAGCATGTTTACTTTAGGCACATTTTATACCCTAAGTAATCAAGCAGTAAATCAGATCATTTATCAATAATCTAGCATAAAATTACCGTAGATTATCAAGCTAATATATTTTCATCAAGCTAAAATTAACTTACATTGTTAGCGTTGATACTTTCAATTTCGTTGAGATGATCTGGCTCCTCTATCAGCGCCTCCGAATTGATTGACTCATGAAAACTGGTCTCACTGTGAAAGTCGACATACGATCCATAGCCAGAGTCGTACCGATTGATGACACCCTTTCCCTCAATCCCTCTCTTATTAAGCGATTCTTTATTCTTATTATTATTCAGCGAATCGATTGACTGAATCGAGACATAGGGACTGTCGTTGCTTTCCCTGAGCTCGACCCCTGACTCAAGACTCTTGGCCTTCTGGAGGACCGGCTGACTGCCCGGTTTGGCATTGAGGGGCGGAATCAGGACATTCCCATACAAATTGGTCTTAACATTCAGGTTCTGTACGTTAAGTGTCTGTAACTCTTGGTCTGACTTCACCGGCATTTTAGTTATCTATTGATTAAAGAGATTTTGAATCCAAAACTCGAATTAAAAAAAACTAACTAACTATTTGTCTGACGATAGGAAAGGGTTTATATTCTGTTCACTAAAATTAGATCAAAGGAAACAAAAAATAATAATAAATAAAATCAAATAAAAAAAAACTTTTTATTTCGACTAAACTTCAACTGAATTCAGAAAAATTTGTTTCACAGGAATGAGAGTCACATTAATTGCTAGATTAGTGACTGAAAACAAATATCATCCAGTAATTGGTTATTTATATGGAAAGAGCACAGAATTGGGGCCTAAGATCGCGCACAGAATCGATCACTTGACTGATATTTGTTTAATCCTTTTGAAAAAAAAGTATTGGCTTTTCATAGATAACAATACTATTTATCTCTTTATTACGAAATCCGAGGTATGATTACAGCCAGTGATGAACAAGGAGTCTATCTAATCAGGTTTTAACTAGGTATTAAAGTCCATTGTTAATTCATTAGAACAGTTTTCATTGAGTAAAAATCTTAGCAGGTTAGTTTATTCGCGCAAATAATACCCTGTGCTCTGTCTGAATGAATTCTGGGTAACTTAATAAACTCATTTACCTTGCTCATCCCAGTTATCTCTCATGGGATTAATCACAATCACAAGTCTTTTTGAGACCATTTCAAAGAAAATTTCAAATATTTTACGTAAAAAACGAGAAATTATTTGATTCTCTTCAGTGATGACAACAACCGAACCAAAGATGAGATAAAATTCTTCAGTTTTTTCGAGTTTTTGTTTGTTTTGAATCAAAGCCTTCAAAACACTTGACATTTAAAATGTCTTTTTGTATCAATTATTTTAGCGATAATTCATTTGGAAAACAAATAATAATATTATTGATTGGATTAAAATTTAAATCTTGTTAATTCTAACTATATTTGACCAGGTTAATTATTAATTTTTAGATATGTCACTTATCAAAACTCTCATGGGTTCTGAAACATCTTGCTATTCAATGTGATCTTATCTAATTTTTGATTAGAAAAGGAACTATCTCATTAACAATTCTTGTCTGAACTAGATTAATCCGAAAATTGTGTCGGCTAAGCTAGCTAAATTAAAATTTAATACAATTTAATTACCTTGATTCAATTGTACAAAGATGATTTTATCTTATTAAATCAAATACTATGTGATTGATTAAGATTGACATGAGCAAGGTGGTATATGATTAAAAGTTAAATAAACTAGAACATTTACCTAATTCAAATTTTCCCTTGCATACTTTTCAGAATAGAAATTATTTAGTATAACTTTCAACTACCTTGGTAATCAATCATCTGATGAATGATATAATTGTAATACTATTTCAAAGATCATTTGATTTATTGATAATTAATTGAATACTAAGAAAAATGACTTCAATTAATTATCTCCTCGATTATTATTTACTATCAAATATCGTTCTAATTGTCTTCTAATCTAGCAAGCTTATCTATTCTGTTTGGGAAGGGGTTCCAATCCACGTAATTCAAAAACAATTTGTTTACTCAATGTTTTTAGGTTTGAAACATGCACAAACAATAAATATAACCCGGATCATAACAATATCACATGAACTGATGAAATGATTGGTAAAAATCGATTCCGGGATCAAAAATTCAATTGTTTTTAAGGGAAAAAAATTCATAATTCACTTGAAATCCATTTTATTGGAGAAAAACATTTGATTTTATGCACGAATTGTTTGAATAAGTTTTCTATTGAAATATGTTTTTCATTCATAACTGCTTTTTATCGTTTTGTTTATCAATCATTCAAACCATTAATTGAAAGAACATTTATTTTTTTTGCAGACAATTAGCATAGAAAACAAAATTTCATTTCATTTGGTAATTGATTTTCGTGTTTTGCTGGATATGTTTCAATGAATTTTTCAGACTTTGACAGAAAACATGAATAAAATTACTTACACTTTGAGGACAGGTATGAAAAGCTACTGATTTTCGAGATCAGAATTAACAAAAACACTTAACTAGTTGAGCATGATCAATTAAACAAACATTAGTTCAATAATTAATTTAATAAACTGTTCGCTAATTTTTACATTTGGATCAAAAATATTAGTTTTCTATTCCAAAGTCTAGCCAAAAATATTATCTAGGTTATTATCAGCTTCATTTAATAGCAATAAAATTCAATAACCAAGATCAAAATTCATTGTTTTGTTTATAATAAATATTATGTATTTTTCAACAACAAAAATATTATACAAAAGTTATATCAAATCAATAATATCTCGAATAAAAATCAACAAAAAACAAAAGAATTCATTATTTTTGTTGTACAACACCTTGTTAATTTTAAATTATAGATCGAAAGTTTATATCCCTGATGAGTTTTATTCCATTAATTCTTAGATTAAATATCAAAATCAAGTTAAAAATTACCTTTCTCCCACTCTTGGTCATCTTGATATTATAAACCAGGTAAATATCCGCAACAAACAACAAGAAACTTTTACAGCAACTATTCCCTGGGTATTTATCAAGAAAACTATCGGTTATTCACTTCTTATTAATCCAAAGACTTATTTATTGACTGAAAAAATATTTTTGCGGAAAAAACACAAAACTATTGAAATGTTTTTCATTTCCGATAAATAAAGAAATTAAATGAAAATAATTTTGTTGTAAAAACACTTTTCTCTACCGGTTCTCAACGTAATGATGTCTTTCACTACAGGGATGGCTATGGGTTGGGAACTGCTGTCCACTCTTTAGGCCAAGGATTACATAATTGACATTGCTAACTCTTTTATAAGTTAACCTGATAAAATTCAATCCATTCAACCCTTTAATACACAAAACTGTCAAGATAATAGTTGTTTACCTAGGTTTTTGTTATCAACTCACTGCCCATCACTGAAAAAAATTACATAATTAACAAAAAAATTGTTTCAAAACAAATTGATTTTCAAACAAAAGGCGGAAGACTTTGAATATTTGAATGAGTTATCAAATAATTGCGAATCATTCCCAACAGGAATTTGGATCAAGGTGAATTTATCAATAATTGGCACCTAATTCCTTATTCAAGTGATTAAACAGAAAATAAAAAGATATTCATTGAAGAAAAAAGTGTTAATAATAGACATTTTGTGTAATTCATTGACATTATCTCAATTACATTAGATGAGCAAGGTCTTTTTTCAAGCTTTTGAAACGGGATTTCAAAATAATTAATCATGTTTGATTGTTTTTGAGTCTGGTGCAATTTATCATGACGGAATTTTACCATAAACGTCAACCTAGCACCTTTTGAAAAATAAACTACCACGCTACTAAGTCATGATTCAGTCAAAAAACACCTGGTTCATATGTACTTTATTGATACATGATTTATATTAAATTTGAACTAGAATATTCCGGATTTTTATTACAATAAAAAGTAGCATGATCAAATAAATTTTGCTTACTTTAATTTTATAGACAGTCTTTTTGAATTTTCGCAGCATTTGTCCTGGATCAATTAGCAAACTTTATTGTGATAACCTTGAACTGGATTAAACTGAAACAACAGATTTGTGTTATGGTTATCACGAAATCAAAATCATTAAACAAATAGTGATTTAATTAAACAAAAAAAATTTGTTGAATAAAAAGTCAGACTTTTCTCAGACTTCAATAGATTTCTATAATATATAAAACAATTATATATTCCACTCAATAATAAAATTATTCAGAGTTTTGTTGAGAAAATTGTCACAAATTTTACGGTTGAGAAGACAACTGATCTGTTGGGCGCACAGAATAACTCTTTATATCAGATTCTGTTCCCAAAAAATCTTTTCATTCTGTGCGATAACAACACACTTGTTATCAAAAACCAATGAAAAAAATCATTTAAATAGCAATCAATGACTTCGAGTACTAGTTTTGTACCAAAAATTTCTTCTTATTATTCACTAAACAAATATTAGACAGAATTCAGTATAAAAATAGGCTTTTATTCTGTGCTATTCTGTGCTCGACATATGTTCAGTTAATAAAGGTTTGAGAAGAGAAAAAACAATTCAATATTTTACCCGATTATTCATCAATAATTTCAAAGGTAATTCACGGAATAATCCGAAGGCCTGAGCTCTTGACTATCAATGAGTAGATCTCATGGGAACGGAATCTATAGTAAGCCTAAGAATCGTATGTTTCAGTCGAGGATATACTTCATGGGAATGATTGGAAAAATACCCATTGAATACATTTTTGATTAATTATTAACACTTGGTATTTGATTAATTGTTTTTTGGTGTTCGGGGTAATCGAGGAATACAACAGAAATCAGAAATCAATAACAAGATTAAAAAGTGTTTTCAAAAAGTTCTTGATAAACATGATTATTAAGATCAATGCAATTGATTATTGCCAGAAAAGGAACAGGGACACATAAAAAACCGCAATCAAAATAAAAGTTAATCAACAAACCTGGTAATTCATAATTTTGAGCATGGTAGATATTGCGATAGGTAAATCGCCCATTTTTGCAGGATAAGAATAAAAAATACTAATGTAATAAGATATAGCAAGTTTACTCTTGGCAAAGCGAAACCAATAGATGACTTAACAAACAACCAGCAGAAAAATCATTATCAATAGGCCTGACATTGAGGGCACCGGTGGTTACCCCTCAACAGAAAGCAATTTAGTGAACAATAAATGACTTACGAAATAGACTTTGAATTCCGAATAATTATTTCGAGTTTTGCGAAACATTTCATTGAATTTTTGTTAATAGAAAATAAGCAAAAAAAAACTCATAAACTATGGATTTCCTGCACACCCACTGAGTTTTGAACCAATTTGTGTACAAAACTGAGCTAGGTTACTCAATTTGTTCATCAAATGACATAACAACAGTAATGACATTGAATTACACAAAAACTAATGACAACTGAGTATTGATTTCTGTATTGAAACACAATTTGTTTGTTTTAGAAACAGATTCACTCAATTTATTTGTGCACAGAATGAAACGGAACTCATTTTTAATGCCAAGATCATTATTTTGGCCATAAAATATTCATCACTGAATTACAGGTAATTATTTCACACAATTAAAGTCAAATTTTAAACAATTGACCATGTTAAAATTGCAAGAGAATTTAGAGAAAAGGATAGATCACCCAATCATTAACACCTCTGAGATTACTACCCTGGGCAAGTTTGAACAGCCCGTTTTCACCCCAGGAGGTGCCCCAACTGTTTTTGATGATCCAATAGCCGGGACCCCATCCGACAGCTGTCACGTAATGATTCAAAGAACTGTTGCCTTTGCTTATGATTCCCGTTCTTTGGGCACAGAATAAAAGTAAAGTTATTTGAATCAATTGAAGTAGCAAGGTAATAATACTTATAATATGCCATATCACTTCCAGAGGCGTCGATGCCCACAGCCACCGGTCCGTTGTTCATAATTGCGGTCATAATATCCTGGTCAGTTGTCGGCTGTTTAAGCAATCGGCAGCCACTGATGTTATAGTGAGTCTGTCCCTCATTAACCGTGCAATTTTTCCTCTATTTGAAGATTATCATGATTAAATTAATGCAAAATATCAGACCCACTTTGAGGGATGGTCATAGGGTATGGCCTAATTGTGGCCAATCCCTTGACCTCCTCAGTCGTCAATTCACTATATAATAGATTTAAATTGTGAATAGAAACTCACCTTGGCAATATATGGACCGTAGGATGACGCGGATTCAATGCCATTCTGTTGAATAAAAAAGTAAGCCTTGTCAATTCCGCCCCCTTGGCACCCGGTGCCGGTCAGTTGGCAGTCGACAAGTTGTTGCTCGGATAGTCTCACTGTTTGATTGTCTCGTATGGCGTACGCTGACTCAGTGGTAGCTGTGATTAATTAACAAGCTTATTTTTAATCACCATGCTAATTACATGTAATTACCAATGGCTGCAAAGGTATAGCATGAACCGCACTGTCCTATTTATCCAGGACAAATTCTAAATTAAATCTATAAGTAATGTAAATAACTTACCTTGATTTTCAGCAGGAGTGACTTTACCCTGTTCATTCCAATCAAATGACTCGGGTAACGATGCAAAATAAGAAGTCTGAGGCCCTTCTGTGATGTCAGCAAGCTCACTTTTATCAAAGGAAGGCGGTTTTGCTGATAATACGAAGTGATGTTCGTCTCGATTCTGTTTAAACCATTTTCTTGTTATTTGGATTTAAAAATGAGTGAAATACTGACCCAATCGGCGAACTGATTGATGTCCACCTCATGAGAGACGTCTCCACTTTTGTGGCGTTTATTATGCGATTCAATGAATTGAATTGTTTTCAAGAAATTGAATTTTCTCTCCTCTTCTTCTTCCGGTCCATACTTTCGCTCAAATTTCACCTGAATTTTAATTTAGATGAAAATCAATTCAGTCTTTTCATTGATCTCTTGAGGCATACCTTAAACTGTTCCCATTGTGTGTCCAGTTGTGTGACTCCAACAGACTTCGCATAATCTGAAACAGTTTTGTAGTGGTTTTTAGCGGCAAATACTTTGAAGTCTTTATATGAGTCCAACTCTTTGGACACCGAAAGACATATCACTGAAAACAATACAAAGAATCGCATTCTTGTCCTCAAAAATCCCTTCACTTATGCGAAAGACTTATGGCTTTTGCACAGAATTTCTCTGTTTTTTATGCAAAGAGTTTATCTCAATATTGGTTTCTCGTGACTTTTTTAGATAACCTTGGTCAACTTGGGGTACATCCTATTCAGCAGGTTTTAGGCACAAGAAAATTCACATTGATAAAATATTTTAATAGATAAAGATAAGTTAAATTTCTATTTATCATGTTTTAAAAAGGTAAACAACATTGATAATTATTAATTAATAATGGCACCAAGGTACTAATCAAAATTAAATAAACCAAAAGAAAATAATAGAATCTCTTATTTCCTATCATCTTGCTCACTTTAAAAAAAATAAAGATAAGTAAGAACATTAATTTCGCAACAAGCAAGCTCAATTTCATATTCAGGTTTTGAGAAAATCAATGCTTTCCTATTTATTAATGTTCTTGGTTTGTTTTGAATTTCAGTTTCTATAGTGATATTTGTTTAAGATCATTTATATTTTTCCTTGTTAAACATTCTACTTGTTTAAATGAATTAGAAAGGTCTGGATAATTTCTTCTTGGAACAATGGCAGGTTATGAACAGTGTATAACCTATGCCCAGGGTGAAATCATCGACTTCTACGGTGGAGTTATCGATAACCGAACGATCTTGGTACTCCCAATGCCGAGAGCTTCATATCTTTATACTAGGTAAAAGAAAATTCCAATTATTAATTAAATTTAATTAGTTAATTATCCAGGGAAACTGGCGATGCCAACACTGTCCGGTTATGTGGATCACTAGTGACCCTGATCATTGAATTTTGCATAAAATTGATGACTCGGTAGGAAAAAATGTTCTTGATAATTATCATAATGCTTTCAACTTCCCATTTTGAAAAATATCTTGCAAAGTTTTTCCCCAGATAAAAAAAATCGAATAAATTAGTTTAATCTAGTTAATTTATTCGAATATTGATTTCAGCTTGCAGTTCACAAAAGTGGCAAGTAATAGAGGTGATTTGTTCGAGGTACTCTCTTCAGAAGAGGTAGATATAGTCTTGACCCCAATGGGAAGAATGACCTTTCTCCAATATCAGCGATCTCTTGGTAATTTTGGTATTAGTTTACATCAGTTCCCCGACATTTCATACGAAGATCCTTTTGCTTTTGCCGCAAAAATTTACAAGGGCAAGGTGCCCCTTTTCCCTTATATTCGATGGCTATCCCCAAGAGTCTGGAAATACCTTTTCGGGTCACTTCTTATCTTGTCTTTGATCTCATCATTTGACCGGAAATTAAGGCCTAATATATGGAAACTATTGAACTGTTTATACAATTATTCGGTTTCTCTAATAATGAAGAGAATCGAGAAATCAGTGATAAAAACTACTCCGAAGTGTTTACTCTACTCTTGGTTATTATCAGCGCTTGTTTTGATCCTTTCATTCCTGTCACATATGAGACTCGAAAGGATGAGGGGAAATGTCCATGCTCCAATTATGACCGTGGATAGTTTTTATGAGCTGGCACAGATGAATGATATGAAAATTGTGGCAAGGGCACCTGGCTCATTTAGTTCACCAACAAATATGGCCCTGTTTAGAAATCTTGTGCTTTATGATGACCTAGCTAAACTTGAACTAGCTCACTGCTTGGCAAATGGCACCTGTGCAATTGTGAGCGAGATCAGTTCTCTGCGTTTGATCTTGGCGGGCCTAAGTAAGCAAGCTCACATTAATTTATTGGATTTGGTGCACATCTCCGCACAGAATATTAATTCTGAGCCACAATTCTTCATCGGTAATGAAAGAGGACAGCCCTGGGTGTTGTACGGAATGGACTGGATGTAAGTTTTTGCACTTGTTTTTAAATAGTAACTAGATAATTTTCCAGGATAAAATCACTTCGGGAGTCGGGTAATCTTGGTGAAATGATGAAAAACACGAAAGGATATGACCAAGATCAAGGAAAATATTTGGACCACAATAATTACCAGGCAATTACACCAAGAGTAATTAGCATGGTCAATATTTGCGGCATTTTTTATGTTTTGCTATCTTGTGTTCTGTTTTCATTGCCATCATTATGTATCGAGCTCATTTTCAAGCCGGCTAAGAAAGTAGAATCAACAAGATTAAATGAAGAAATAGAACAAACGACCGAGGTCAATCAAATAGATTATTATCCAAGACCTAGCACATCTGTCAATTTACGTTTGAACTCACCTATACCTGGCTCAAGAATTCGAGCTCTTTCTGCGCCATCAATCAGGGTTGACCAAGAACAATTTAATGTTGAAATTAAATAAATTGATCAAGGACAGTTCCTGAGAATAATTCAAACAAATTTTTTCAATTCAATCATTTAAATAATTTTTAATCGTGTGTCGGCCACTTTGAAATGAGCAAGCACATATAATAAAAATAAACACAAGTAATTTACATAATTGTCAATTATTAATTGAGCAAGATCATTTTTATTTAGACTTTTGTTTTGATTTTTTATACGTTTGTCGATAAAAGTTGTAATACAATAGAAAAAAGAGCGGCGGCTGTACTGCGATCGGAGGGAACATATCCTGAGGGTAGCCCTTGAAATGGGGTATTCCTATGGCTAGATATACCCCATAAATGGCAAATTGTACTAGTTGGAGTATGGTTATGTACTTTTTCCACCATAAAAACTTGCGAAAGGAGGGCCCCAACGCTGACAAAAAGTAGTAGATATTCATTATTGAGTGAATAAAAGTGTTCAGGAGTATGAAGAGACGCATTCCTGGGATCATTGCGTTGAATTTGAATATAATAAAACCAAGAATAGGTACTACACTGTGGTGGTAGACGTGGAGGACAGTCAACTGTCTCTCATTCTTGCGCAGCACAAAGAATACGGTGTCCAAGAGGTCGATGAGTCGGGTGAGATATCCGAACCAGACTTAAGGTAAATAAATATGATCAGGATCAAATATGAATGAATAAATATGGTAAATTTAATAATTACCGAATTCCAAGAACCACATTGTGTCAGGTGACCGGTCATTGCGGCTTGGGTAATTGACCTCGAAGAATATTCTTCCGTAGTCAATGTGTGCCAGGGTCACACAAAAGAAATAGAAATTACAAATTACCATGAACGTATTGTAAACCAGGATCGTATTCCGCAGTTTGTATGCAGGTCTGGTTTTGTTCAAGATAATTATCTTGTTAATTACTTGATCATTTTCAACAGAGCAAGAACAAATTGATTTTTAAATGAGCGCATACCTGTTCTTCATATACCTGGGCAGTGCAACCATGGTAATTGCCAAATAAATGGAGACAAAGGCCAAGATGCGCCATAAGCCCCCGTTAATAAATGGCCAGTCTTTCACTCTAGGATCACCTAGTTCATTCCAATATTCATCAGAGAAGTAATTAATAACTTTTTTCATTAGAAATGATTTTAATTTTTCACTGAAAATATTTTTTAAACAAATGAAGACTTTTTTAAATACTATCACATAGTCTATCAGTAATGAGGAAAAATACCCACTATTACCCTGCTCAATTTATAACAATTTCCCTCGAGACATCCTAGTAGTGTTCGTTGAATTGGAACAAATGTCCGGGTATTATACAATCACATTTTTTCCTGGACAATTAAAATTAATTAACAATTAGTTGGGTTTAGCTTCTAATTGCACCTGGTCTTTTAAGAAATTGATATTTTCATCAGTCATTTATTAAACTTATCCTGTTAATGATGACCTGGGCTATTTCTAATCGCTTTTGAACTGAATAAAATCATCCCTAACCAAAGGAGCTTGAGCATCAGTTTTCCCGATATTTTATTCAATTTTTTAACCAAGTTCAAATGAAATGAATAACCATGATTACATAAATTCTTTGCTTATTTCCTTGATCATTAAATTTATTATCAATTATTTAAATTGATTTTTCTCAATTAAATTCAAAATATTAGTGTGAAATTGCACCTGGTCTTTGAAAGAATTGATTATTCACCAGTCAATCGTTCAACTTATCCTGGTTGTAATGACCTGGATTATTTTTAATTATTCTTCAACAGTATACCATTAACTGATTCATATATTTAGAAAGAGACAATTTGTTCAAGGACTTTAACTTTGACTTTATTCAATTACTTGTGGATGATTTTTTACCATGCTTATCACACTTCCAGGTCAATCATGGCTTTAAGCAATTTTTTGAATGATTAGCTTTCAAAACTGTAGTAAAAGGTGCTAGTTCGTCAAAAGATTTAGTACTAATTCCTGGAATATGATTATTCATTTGATATGAGCAAGTTTATTTTGACAAGTTCATAAGAATTTTATGAATTAAAATGTTTTAATATTGTAATGTTCTTGCTGCAATATTGTGATGGTCAATGGCGTTAAAGTTGGTGTATCAAGCACAATAAAATGTTCAAGGGGGTGTTTATCGTGAAAAGCGAAAAAATCAAAGGTACACCGAGATATTAATTAGCGATGGTTAATTAATAATTATATATTTATTATTGAGGGAAAGGTTAATAAATATAACTTATGATAAAATTAAATAAGGAAAGTACTAACACCTGGGTTAATTAGAAAATATTTATATGAATTACAATAGGAATGCGATTAATTGTATTGTTTTCAGTGATATGTCTTTCGGTGTCCAAAGAGTTGGACTCATATAAAGACTTCAAA